>PVJX010006397.1:0-17952 GCA_004027295.1 Dolichotis patagonum | reverse complement strand
CGTCTAGTGTACGTAGACAAACTGGAACAGCACGTAATCCATCCAAGCAGAGTGGTGAGAATAATGTAAATTTTAAATCTTGTTACCCAATTAACAATATCCTCTGCCTCCCTTTTTTAGACAATTCCTCCCCTTTCACTCCCATGGGGTGCACTGCTTGTTTTGGGTCCCACTGCCTCCTTATATAGAGCATCTCAATGTACCCTATCTCCTGATCTACTCTGCCTGTGTTTCTCTCTGTTAATATTTCAATACTAGAGATTACATCCAATCTATACTAGAGATTACAGCCAATCTTCTCTGCCTTATTTCTGCTATTCTGTTTTTCTGCCATTCATTGTCTATTTTTCTGTTCCATTCCTCTATCTGCCCTGTTCACTGAGGTCTCTCTGCCACTGTTCCTGAAATGCTTGTATTCTTGTTCTCTCTCCCTAGAATGTCCTTTAGTATTTTTTGTAGGGTTGGACTGGTTGTCACAAATTCTCCTAGTTCCTCTTTGTCATGGAAGCATCTTGTTTCTCCATTAATTTCTAGAGAGAGTTTTTCAGGATACATAAATCTGGGCTGGAGGTTGTTTTCCTTCAGGGCTTGAATTACTTCACTCCAAGCTCTTCTTGACCTGATGGTCTGTGTCAAGAAGTCTGCCGTGATTTTGATGGGTTTTCCTTTTTGGTGATCTGTTTCTTTTCTCTGATGGCTTTTAATATTTTGCTCTTATATTGAATTTCTGGGATCTTGATTATTATGTGTCTGGGTGTAGCTCTGTTTTGGTTGTAGGTGGCTGGAGTTATGTATGCTTCATACATCTACATATCATTTCTTTTTTCTATGGTTGGGAAACTTTACTTAATAATTTCTGTGAATAGCTGTTCTAATTCCTCTGTTTTGATTCCTGCTTCTTCATTCACATGCTTTATTCTTAAGTTATAGATCCTCTTGTTGTTCTCTAGCCTTTGTATCTTTACTGCCTGCTCCCTTGTTATTTTTAGGAGATCTTCCTTTTCATGATCACACATTGCAAGCCTGTGTTCAATTTTTGATAGTCTATCTTTGGTTTCTTTCAAGCAGTTTTGCCAGCTTTCTATGGATTCTTTAGTTTCCTGATAATCTCTTTGAATCTGCTTCATGAATTCTAGGTTTTTCCTGTATTCTTCATTAAATTTTTCTCTCCTTTTGTGTTCCTCCATTCTTCTGTCGGTGTCTTCTTGAGAGGTGCCCAGCTTTTCTTTTATTAATCTACTTATCTCTTATTTAATTTGAATTAATATTTCAGTTTTGGTCCCACTTACGAGGTCCTGAAGATATCACTTTATGTTCGCTAGCGCTGTGTTTGATGTTGCATATTTGCTGCCCTCAATTTCTTTTGTATTTACCTCTCCTGGATCAATGTTCTCAGGGTTGGGGGCTGGGGGTTTTTTCTTATTTCTCCCTCTTGTCATGTTTTTGGCTCCCTCATACAAGTGTACAGTGTAATTCCCAGACCCTTTTCTTGTTGGTTAAGGCTCCTCTAGAGGGCGCAGGCAAGGATTTTCGCCCTCTTCAATAGACTATCAGAGATTAGAGTTCATGCACGGGCATTGTGCACTGGCTCCTCCCCTCTGGGCCAGTCAACCTTTGCAGGCCTTCACAGCGTCAGTGTGTGCCGATCTCAGGGAATTAATTTGTAGCAACTCACTGGGTCCCAGCCAGGGGTGCAGCCTAGTCCAAGCAGATTCCACCCATCTGCTCGGCAAGGGAAGCCACCAACTGAAGCCACTTCCTTATGGAGTTAGGGCTCTTCTGCCCAAATCCAACATGTCTTCCAGTCGGTTTCCCCTTTCCCATGGGAGGGTCTTATTCCCATCACTTACTGCATGTTGATGCCATCCCCAAAAACTGCTGGGTTCCCCGACCTCTGACTTCAGCGCAGCTGTGGTGCAAATTCATGGTTCCTCTGGGTGGATTGCGTGCAGGGCCGGTCTGGGCGAGCTGCACGCAGGGCTGTTCAGCTCCACACTCTGGCGGCTCAAGCCAGTCTCTTCGGCGCAGGTCCCTTGCTCAAGTCTCCGGCAGGGATTCAGGCGGCTCAAGGAGGGCACCATGCTCGCTGATCTCAGCTTCTCTAATGGTAGCCCCAGGACCTCATATTCAAGCAGTTTTTTGCACTTTAGTTTCTTCCTGGGTTGTGAGAGTCCATCTCTCTCTGTTTGGGTCTCTCCAGGGTGTTTTATTCTGGCACTTGAGCTGTCTCTCTCAGAGAGGGTCCTTCTCCTGCTACCTACTGGTCCTCCATCTCAAAGTAAGTATCTGTATCATTTCTTCAACTCAAGATGATCTTTCTTCTTCTCCTTCTTCTTCTTCTTCTTCTTCTTCTTCTTCTTCTTCTTCTTCTTGTTTTTAGATGATCTACACCATCGAGTAGTCTATTTTATTTATTTATTTTTAAACTTTATTTAAAGAAAAAAAGCAAAACAGAAAAAAGTTTAGAAATAATACAGAATTAAAAAAAATAAACAGTAAGAATCACTAGTTGATAAATTACATATTGTAATCTTAGAAATAGTTGTTCAAGTTACAAAATTAAAGCATACAAAGTGGACATTCAAACTGTGAGACTGCAAACAGTTCTGTTCAATGATCCAACAAAAACTTAGTAATACGATTATCTATCTTACACACTTAAACATATATGCAGTTATATCCTTTAGAGCACTTTCTTTTCCTGTCTTTTTTATAATAGCAATTACACATTTTTGGTTTTATTACTCTTACATTTCTTATTAATTTTTATACTAGAGATACAACATGATATTTATAAATATGATTCTTATTTATCTCACTTATGAGAATATTCTCAAGATGCCTCCATTTACCTATGAAAGCCACGAGATCATCCTTTTTATAGCTGAGTAATATTCCATTGTATAAAAATACCACATCTTTTTCATCCACTCTGCAGTTGATGGGCATTTTGTTTCCAAGATTTAGCTATAACAAATTGTGCTGCTATGAACATGGGTACACATATATCACTGTGGTATGGCTTTTTCAGTTTTTCTGGGAAAACACCCAGGAGGGGAATAGCTGGGTTGAATGGAGCTTCCAACCCTAGCCTTCTGAGAAATTTCCATACTGATTTCCATAGTGCCTGCCCCAGGCTACACTCCAACCAACAGTGAAACAGTGTTCCTTTTTCCCTGCAGCCTCACCAACATTTGTTATCAGTTGTTTTCTTGATGGCAGCTATTCTTTCTGGAGTGAGATGAAATCTCAATGCTATTTTAATTTGCATTTCTCAAATGACCAGTGATTCATGTATTTATTTGCCACTTGCATATCTTCATCTGAGAATTGTGTGTTCATCTCAGATGTCCATTTTTGGAGAGAGTCTTTGAATTTAGGAAGCTTGATGTTTTTCAATTCTTTATACATTCTTGATATAAGTCCTTTGCCTGTATTCATGTATTTATTTGCCACTTGCATATCTTCATCTGAGAATTGTGTGTTCATCTCAGATGCCCATTTTTGGAGAGAGTCTTTGAATTTAGGAAGCTTGATGTTTTTCAATTCTTTATACATTCTTGATATAAGTCCTTTGCCTGTATTCATGTATTTATTTGCCACTTGCATATCTTCATCTGAGAATTGTGTGTTCATCTCAGATGTCCATTTTTGGAGAAAGTCTTTGAATTTAGGAAGCTTGATGTTATTCAATTCTTTATATGTTCTTGATATAAGTCCTTTGCCTGAGGGGTTGCTGGTTAAAATTCTTTCCCATTCTGTGGATTTTCTTTTCACTCTGATGGCTATTTCTTTTGAAGTGCAGAAACTTTTCCATAATATGAGATCCCAGTTGTTGATTCTTTGAAGTGTTTTCCATGCAGTTTGCATTTTGTTCATGAATTCTCTATGTTTCCTACCTCTATGTCGCCAAGACTTGTCTTCCAGTAGATTTAGTGTTTCTGTTTTAATATTTAGATCTTTGATCCATTTAGACTTTAGTTGTGTGCATGGTGATAGGTATGGGTCTAGTTTCAGTCTTTAGTATGTGGAGAGCCAATTTTTCCAACACAATTTATTAAAACAGCTATCTTTCTTCCAGTGAACATGTTTAGCCTCTTTGTCAAATATCAGGTGTCTGAGTGTCTTCATAGTGGTGTTTGCATCTTCTCATCTGTTCCATTGATCCTCAGGTCTATTTCTTTGCCAGTACCATGCTGATTTTTTCACTATGGCTTTGTAGTATAGTTTCAAGACAGGAATTGAAATGCCTCTTGCCTTGCCTTTGTTACTCAGAATTGCCTTTGCTATTCTAATTTTCTTCTGTTTCCAAATGAATTTTAGAAATGTTTTCTCTAGATCTGTGAGGTATGTTAATGGTATTTTGATTGGGATTGCATTAAATCTGTATAACAGTTTTGGGAGTATGGCTGTTTTCACAATTTTGGGTCTTTCTAGCCAAGAGCTAGGAATATCCTTCCATTTTCTAATATCCTCTTCAATCTCCTTTTTTAGCACAGTATAATTTTCAGCATATAGGTCTTTTACATTATTAAATAGGTTGATTCCTAAGTATTTCATTTTTTAGATGATATTGTGAAAGGCAATATTTCCATAATTTGTCTTTTGGTGAATTTTTTGTATGTGTACAGGAACGCAATTGATTTTTAAGCATTGACTTTGTATCCAGTTACATTGCTGAATTTGTTTGTTACTTCTAGTAGTCTTTTAAATGAGTTTTTGGGTCTTCTATATAGAGTATCATGTCATCTGCAAATAGTGATAATTTAACTTCTTCCTTTCCTATCTTTATTCCTTTTATTTCTCTCTCTTCTCTGATTGCCCTGGCTAGTGTTTCCAGAACTATATTGAACAGGAGTGGTGATAATGGACATCCTTGTCTTGTTCCTGATTTTAAAGTGAAAACTTTCAGTTTTTGTCCATGTATTATAATATTGGCTGTAGGTTTGTCATAGATGGCCTTTATAAGGTTGAGGTAGACACCGTGTATTCTGAGTTTCTGAAGGGTTTTTATCATGAACATGTGTTGGACCTTATCAAAAGCTTTTTCTGCATCTATTGAGATGACGATGTGGTTTTTGTTTTTGGCTCCATTGATGTGGTGTATCACATTCATTTATTTGCATATGTTAAACTATCCCTTTATTCCTGGAATGAACCCCACTTGGTCATGATGTATAATCTTCTTGATGATTTGCTGCATTCTATTTGCCAGTGATTTATTAAGAATCTTTGCATCAGTGCTCATTAGTGAGATTGGCCTATAGTTCTCCTTTTGGTTGGGTCTTTCTCTGGTTTTGTTATGACAGTAATACCTTCCTCTAGGAATGATTTAGGGAGGATTTATTTCTTTTCAATTTCATTGAAGAATTTAAGAAGTATTGGCACCAAATCTTCTCTAAATTTCTTGTAGAATTCAGCCTTGAATCCATCAAGACCTGGTCTTTTCTCTGTTGGTAAATTTTTAATTATGTTTTCAATTTCAATTGCTGATATTGGGTTATTCAAAATTGCTATATCTTGGTTGAGCTTTGGTAGTTCATATGTTGCTTGAAATCTGTCCATTTCCTCTGTGTTTTCCTCTCTATGTGAGTAGAGATTTTTAAAATAGGTATTCTTGATCTTTTGAATTTCCATGGGATCTGTGGTAATTTCCCACTTTTCAGTCCTTATTGTGTGAATATGGGTTTTTTTTATTTGTTTTTCTTGATAAGGTTAGCTAGAGGTTTGTCAATATTGTTTATTCTCTCCAAAAAACAGCTTTTCGATTAATCCTTTGTATTTTTTTTTTAGTTTCAATTGCACTGATTTCTCCTCTATTCTTTAAATTTCCTCTCTTCTATGGGCTTTGAATATAACTTGCTTTTCTTTTCTAGAAGCTTGGTATTTAGCATTAGATTGTTTATTTGTGTTCATTCTGTTTTCTTGATATGACAGTTTATTGCTATATATTTCCCTCTTAAGACTGCCTTCATTGCATCCCACAGATTGCAGTATGTTGTTTCCACATTTTCATTTAATTGTATGTATTGCTTTATTTCTTCTTTAATTTCACCTGTAGTCCACCGGTCGCTCAAAAGTTGTTATTTAATTTCCATGTATTTATGCAAGTTTTGCAATTTCTTTTGCCATTAATTTGCAATTTCAGTGTGCTATGGTCAGATATTATGCATGGGATAATTTTAATACCTTTGTATTTACTTAAGAATCTTTTATGGGATAATATATGGTCTATTTTGGAGAATGTCCCATGCACAGCTGAGAAGAATGTGTATTCTGATGTGGTTGGGTGGAATACTCTGTAAACTTCTACTATGTCAAATTGCTCACAGGTATGATTCAGTTCTACTATTTCTTTGCTGATTTTTTGTCTAGTTGATCTATCTCTTTGTGACAATGGAGTATAAGGTACCCTGTTATAATTGTGTTCTTGTGCATTTGGTTTTTCATGTCCATTAATATTTGTCTTATATAGTTGGGTGTTCCTGTATTTGGTGCATATATATTTATAATTGTTAGTTCTTCCTCTTGAATTTTTCCACTAACGAGTATGTAGTGAACTTCTTTATCTCTTTTATTCTTTTTAGGCTTGAAGTTCACATTATCTGCAAATAGAATAGTTACCCCTGCTTTTTTCTGGGTTCCTGTTGCATGGAGTATTGTTTTTCCTCCTTTGACTTTAATCTATGAGTTTCCTTTTGGGTTATATGTGTTTCTTATATACAGCATATTGTGGGACCTTGTTTCTTAATCCATTCTGTCAACCTATTTTTTTTGATAGATGAATTGACGCCATTTACAAATTTATGGATATAATTTATATGTACTGGTTCAACTTTACCATGTTATGTTCCAGTTGTTTGCTTTCTGCTTTTACCCCTTGTTTAATTGCTTGTCTTACCTGGTGGTTTCTTTCTGTTGTTGTTTTAGAGATTGTGGTCATTTTTATCTCTGTGTAGTATGTCTTTCACTACTCTTTCTAGGGTTTGTTTGGTGGACATGAATTTCTTCAGTTGTTCTTTGTCATGGAAGTGTCTTGTTTCTCCATTAAATTTGAAAGACAGTTTTTCTGGGTACATCATTCTGGGTTGAAAGTTGTTTTCTTTCAGGGCTTGAAATACCTCACTCCCAGCTTTTCTTGACTTGAGAGTTTGTGCTGAAAAGTCTGTCGTGATTCTAATGTGCTTTCCTTAGTAGGTGAGTTGTGTCTTTTCTCTAACAGCTTTTAGTATTCTGTTTTTATGCTTCAGGTCTGGGATCTTAATTATTATATGTTTGGGTGCAGATTTATGTTAGTTGTATTTTTTGGTGTGTGTTCTATATGCCTCACTTATCTGCATATCAGATTTTTTCCCCATGTTTGGGAAATTTTCTGCTATTACTTTTGTGACTAGTTTAGTTATGTCATTTGCATTGAGTCCTGCATCTTTACTGATGCCTACTAGTATTATATTGTTTCTCTTAGCCTCATCTTGAAGCTGCTGGATTGTCATTTCATACTGCTTGATTATTTTTAAAAGTTCTATCCTGTCATGATCACTAATTGTGATCCTGTCCTCAAGGTCCAAAATTCTATCCTTGGCTTCATTTAAATGGTTTTGCCAGCTTTCAATAGAACTTTTTGTTTTCTTGATGTCTCTTAGAGTTTGTTTCATGAATTTTGCTTGTTTTCTATATTGTTCATTCAAGGTTTCAATTAGTTTCCCATGCTCCTGTATTTTTTTTTAATCTATTTTTCTCTAGCTGCACTGAGCAACTCCTTTACTAAGGTTGTTATTTCTGTCTTTACAGGAGAGATTACTTCTAATTTGATTTCCTCTATAGCCTCATGGAATTGTTTTTTTTTTTATTTCACTTGTTATCTTTTCAGAGATTTCCAGTGTGTTATTTTTGAAGTCGTCTATTTCAGTGTCTCCTGTACTTGCTCCTGATGGACTAGATGTTTGAGATTGCATTCTGCTTTTTCATTTTGCCATTTTCCCCTTTTGGGTTAATATTTGGTCCTTCAACCCTACTACTGTCAACAGTTGGTAGTGTGTATCTTTGGGTCCTACTGTAAGGTTGATGTTTGTCTAATTGCTGGGTCCCACAATGAAGAAGTGGGCCAGTGACCTGAATTCCCCCTGCAGGGCCTGTTGGGTGAGTCCTATATTCTTCCTAAGCTGATAAGCCTAGAGTACTGATGGAAATCAACCTCTAGTTCCTGCTGTTATTATGTCTTCAGGTTGTTTGGAGACACCAGATCTTCCTGTTTATAGTGTTTGTCTTGGCTGGGACCCTTCTGTGTCTCTGAGTGTCCCACAAACCCCCTTAATTTTCTCCAGGTTGGGGGAGGCCTTGTTGGCACCCTCCTCAATGTACCTGATACTCTGTGTGGAGGAAGGACTCACCCACCCACTTGCCAAGCTCGCCAATGGCCTACCTCTGGAGGGGGCTTCCCTATTGCTCCTGTTTACCCACTGAAGGTGGCAAACTCTATTCCTATTTTAGGGGCAAATTCACCTCACTGATGGAAGCCTGCTGAGTTCTTCTGTTTGGATGAGGGGTTACTGAGTCTCCCCTTGATACTGCATGGTTAATCCACTGCAGTCCAAGGTTCTGGTGGGAGGTGTGGGAGCCGAAGATCAACAGCAATAATAGGTCCAGGAGGTGTGGGGGGGGTCCCTGATGGCAGCAGTGGGACTGTGGGTGTGTCTGTCATGGGCTGGAGTCCTTAGCTCCTGAGGTGGTCTGCTGGGACAGCGGGGGTCACAGCAGTGCCCGAGTTTAGCCTGAACCCACACATGCCGCTGGTTGGAGTTCCCAGGTCCCACGAGGTGGTCTTTAATCCCAGTTAGTTTACTTGTACTTCCATAGTGAAGCAGAAAGGTAACAAGTTTGAACATATCCTTGACAACTTAGTGAGACCAGTCTGTGGAGGTTTCAGTTCATAATCAGCTGGCTCCAAAGCAGGGTGGCATGACACAGGGGCAACAACTCAAGGTGGCAGAAGACAACAACAGCAGGAGCAAAAAGAGCTATTCTATTTTCTTAACATGTCATTTTTCACATTTTCGTTGAGTTATAATTGTGTGAATTTATGATGTATAATCTGATGTTTTTTGACATACTGCAAAATGAACAGCATAAGCAAGGTAATTAAGGTATCCTTCACCTCACATAGTTAGCATTATCTTTGGTTTCATGTGTGCTAAAAACACTTGGTACTTATCTTCATAGTGTAATCCATGTATACAGTGCTGTAAATTGTCATGGCCTTGCTTTACGTTAAATCTCCAGAAATTATTCATGGCTACATATTTTATAAAGTTAAATGTGAAAGTAATTTTTTTTTTGGTTTGCTTTGTGTTTTGTTTTTTGGTACCGGGGATTGAACTCACAACCTCACGCTTGCCAGGCAGGCGCTTAAGCCAGTAAGCTAAATCCCTGGCCCGAAAGTAATGTTAAGAATTGCCTTCACTAGGTTTTTGCTGTTATTTATTTATTTATTTATTTTTTGCTAGTAATTCTACAGTTTTGGGTTTTATATTTAAGTCTTTAATCTATTTTGAGTTGGTTTCTGTTCATGATGTGCGAAAGACCAATTTTGTATCTTTTGCATGTGAATATCCAGTGTTCCCAGCAGCATTCAGTGGAGAGATTGTTCTTTCCCATTGTTTCCACATCCTTGTCAACACTGGTTGAGGCTGAATGTGTGGGTTTATTTCTGGGCTTTCTATTGTTGCTTTGCTGTATATGTCTGTTTTTGAGCCAGTATTTTCTGTCACCACAATGGTTGGTTTTTAAATAGTGAGTCTTCCTTGTATTCCTGGGGTTATTCCCAGCTGGATAGCCTAGATTTGTTAAACCTTAAGTGCCAATTTTTGCATCTGTACTCAAAAGAAGTAACCCTGGATTTTGTGTTTCACAATGTTTTCTCCTCATTTTTGTTTTAGAGGAAGGCTGACCTCTTAAAAAATTAACAGTCTTCATTTGTTTCTATTTCACAAATGTTGTGTACAAAACTTTTATTTGTTCTGTAAATAAATTCAACAATGAAGCTATTTTGCAAAAAGTTATCTTTATTGCAGAGTATCACAAACTCAGCTTTTTACAAGTAGATGTAGTCTATTCTTAATTACCAGTTTCTTTTCTAATAAACCTCAGAAGCGTGCACCATCATGAAAATTTTCTACTTCATCGAAATTGCTGAATTGATTGGTGAAAAGCCATTTATAATATTCTTTTTCCTTTTATAGCTACAAAATCTGTAATGATGGTATCTCACTCATTCTTTATATTGCAAAATTTTCTCTTCTCATTTTTGTCTTTCTCTGTTTCTTTAAAGTATTTATTTGTTCATTTGTTTATTTATCATGCTGGGGATCAAAACCAGGACCTTATGCACACAAGACAAGAACTCCACCCCTGAGCTACATCCCCAGTCCTGTATAAGGTTTTATTTATTTTTTTAAAATTTTACTTATTTTCTGAAGGATTCAATCACTTCTTTTATTAATTTTCTTTATTGCTTAGGTTCATTGATTTCTTTTCATTATTTTCTACTCACTTTTTACATGTGGCTTAAGTTGGCTTGTTTCTAGTTTCCTAAATGGATACTGTACTGAGACCACTGATTGTTTTATGCAGGTATTCGGTGCTGTCATGTGACTATTTCCTCGTGCTGTTTCACCTGTTCCTACATATGCTGATATATTACTTTCTATTTTTAATTCAGTTTAAAATATTTTCTTATTATCATTGTATTTATTCCTGTACCTGTGACTTATTTTTAGAAAATTTTGTTGTGCAGATGTCTTACTTTTTTGTTTGTTTGTTTGTTTGGTGGGAATAGGGTTGTGTTTTTTTTGTTTTTGTTCTTTGGGCTTTTTTTGGGAGGGGTCTGGGGATCAGACTCAGAACCTTACATATGCCAGCTGATTATCCTACCACCAGAATATACCCCCAATTCTTTTGTTTAGTTTCAACTTAATTTCAAATAGTGACTTAACTTTATAGTGGTCTGAGAGCATAAATTGGGCTCTCACTGTCTGTCGCCTCTAGCTCCAGGCTGCCTTTGGGCCTGATTTGCTTCATTTACCCCTTCACAGCCTGCTGCCTTGCCTCACAGCTATGAGGCTTGGAAGTTTATAATCCCATAATCCAGTTCTTCAAACCTCTTCTTCTACCTGTGGACACACTCATGCACAATTATACACACTCCTTTCTTTGTCTATTGATTCTGTCTCTTTGGAAATCTCTAAAAAATAGAGATTTTGGCTCCCTGAATAAATTTTCTATATGGACTTGAATAGAAGTTACATTATTCTGTTTTAGGGAGAAATGTTGTGTAATTAATTGCCAATTGGTCAAGTTGGTTGAGATTGCTGTTAAACTTTCCTACATTCTTTTTTATTTTCATTCTTTATCAATTTGAGAAAGTAATATTCATCCATAACTGTGAATCTATTCACTTCTCATTATCATTTTTATTAGATTTTGCTCCATGTACATACTTTGAACACTAATAATAGATGAATGCAAGGATTAAGATATCATGAAAACTTAACACCTTTATCACAAAGAAATAACTCACTTTATTCCTGGGAATACTCTTTTCTCTAAAACAAACAAACAAACAAACAAACAAAAAAACCCCACTTTCTTTGATACCAGTTAAACAATTTTAGACTTCTTCACATTAGTATCAGAGTGGTAGGTTTCACTGCTTGTATTTAGCCTATTTTTTCTATATGCTTACAGTTAGTTTTCTGCAAGGAGCATATCGCTGGAACCTACTTTTCATCTGGCTCAGAAGTGTTTCATTATCAGTCTGGTATTTTCTGTGATTGTTCATATTTGATCTACACCTATACTTCACCTATATTTTCCTATTTGTCCCATTTATTCTTTGTTCCAATTGTCTTTGGACTGAGAAAATTTGTTTAAAAAAATTTTTTTAAACGATGACTTCCTTTTATCTCCTCCTTTTTATTAGGGAGACCTCTCCAGAGACATAGAATCCATAGAAAACACATGCACAACAGTGCAAGGGAAGTTCTTAGGCAGATCACAGGATCAGATGCAGGAGAGTTCCTGACGCCTCCCACCCTGTGTGCCAGGGAATCCAGGAGCTGCTCAGCCCGAGAAGATGAAGCTGTAATACAGGCAGGGTCACACACGCAGCACCAGTGCATGGTTTCAGGCCTGGAAACTTCCTGGAGAGTCACCGATGGGAGCCTACATTGAAAGGCTGAACAAAATGCAGACCAAGGCAAACTGGAGCTCTTCCTTTTATCCTGTCCAACCCTCAATCCTATTGGTGGCTGCCACCATGTCCACCATGGATCTTCTTTAATTTGCTGACCCACACGTCACTCATCCACAGGCACACCCCCAGAACCATGCCGCACCAGTCTCTCAGCACGTATTAGCTCTTTCAAGTTGTCATAATTAGCTGTCACACCTTTATTTTTTCCCTTCCTTTTTGGCTTGTTAACCATTACTTTTTATTTTGTTGTTTTAGTGGTTTCTTTAGAGTTCTTACTAAATATGTGTAATTTACCATGGTCTCCTTTCAAGCTATCCCAAATGTCTTTACACATTATGTAAGAATACTACAATATTCTTTGTTGATCTTGGGAAAACATTGTCATATTATCATGATATCATATTTCCATATATATTTATATCTAAAACACACTGCTTTTTGATTGCTTTTAAATAACTGAGTATAAATGTAAGGGACTTAAAATCAGAAATAATGTTTATGCTTATGCACATAAGTGTCATTTCCAGTGTTATTCATTCTGCTATTTAAATTTAGATTTCTATGAGGCATAATTTTTGATGTTTATTAAATATCTTTTTATATTTATTTGTACCTAGATGGCTGGTAATAAAAATCTTTAAGCTCTTTATAGGTAAATGGATGTAACTTGAGACCATACTCATAAGCGAAATAAACTTGCATTTGTAAATATTGTTTTCCTAGTGTCAACAAAAAAAAAAAAAAAGAAAAACTGAAAGAGAAATAAGGTCCAAAATGTGCAACAGACATTTTGAAAATGAAAGGGAAAAAAGTGCTCAAAATTAAAGAACAACTGGGATAAGGGAAAGAGGAAAGGAAGAAAAGAAAAGGTTATGTGTATATAGGTATGCACATAAAGATAGATAACCATGCTACTAATCTCTGGAAGTTCATTGAAAAAGAACAATTTGTACTTTTGTTGATTGATCATTTTTTCATGCTTAAATCTTGTAATCTGGACAACTACTCCTATGACAACGATATGCAATATATTAACTACTGTTAATTTCCTACTATTTTTTGAAATTCTATATCATTCTTATCCTTGTTTTGTTTTTAAACTTAAAGAACCTTTAAGCTCTTTTAGGTGTGAAAGACTGTCTTTGCCTGACATCCCTTTGTGAAGGAAGGGTGTTTGGTTTCAGCATGCTGGCATCCTGTAGGATTCTGTCTTCCCAAGCACGGGAAACAGTCCAAACGCCTTCTGTTGGAAGCCGGGTTCTCCTGTATGCTGCTTTTGTAACCCTGGGATCCCAGTGCAGCTCATCTTCCTCTTAACATCCTCTCCATGTTCTTCAGATGCCTTTTACCGACATCTCTAGGGTTTTCCGTAGTCAGGAGGAGACAGTTCCTTTCCGTCTTGTCTGGGCTGGACGTCCTCCATAGGTTTCCTCTATTGTAGCGTGAGGGTAGCAACTTCCACTGCATTGCTCTGTGTGCCCCTACGCAGCTCAAGTCAGTGCTTTTGTCACTCCTTACTTCATTTTCACCGCCACCTTATCTTTATTTTCTGGTCCCTAACAGTGCCCCCCAAAGCTAGTATATAAGCCATACCATAGTATTGGGGGACAGCGTTGCAAATATCCTATTGTTATTCACCAACTTAGAACTACAGTGTGAGTATTTGGTCAGGGAAGGGTAGAGGTCAAATCTATCCTTCATCTTATTTTTGTACATCATTGTGAAATATCTCTAATCTCTAGAGAATTGTTTTCATGCGTTTACCACATTCTTCTGGTAGCATTCACAGAACTGAATATGCCAAGAATTAAATTACAATCTCTGGTCAAATAGTATCCATGAAGATTCTCTCATGCCCAAGAATTTCCTTTCTGTTTCTCCTCTCATGCCTTCCCTTCCGTCTTCTTACTTATTTCCTTCCTTGTTTCTTTCCTTCCTTCCTTCCCTCCTTCTTCTTTCCTTCAGTTCTTCTTTCTATCCTTCATTATTCCCTGGGGATTTTGTCAAAACTTTAAAATCAAATAACCCCAAAATATAATTTAAAATGATTTCTTATTCAAAGACTATTTTAATTGATTAAATTTCTCTCCATAGTATCTTGAAAAATCAAAGCAATGAACATATAGCCTATATGTGAACTACTTATGATTTTTCCATTCATTAAACTCCAAGAAATGAGTTAAAAAAAACTTCACATAATTGTGTGGCAGAGAAAAGGATTGTGTCAGATATTAAAGATGTTCTGATATCCCATCACTTGACATTGGTTTTCCACCTCAAGTGCTGTGAAGTGTGCAGCATATTCTGAGGAGCAGAAGGATGGGAGAGGTTGATATATTGACAGCACACTAGTAATGAGCAGAAGTCAAGATTAATGATACATTATGTTTGTGAATGTAAAATCTACTCATCATGTACCTCTTATCTGAATTCCAAAAGAATAAAATATAGGCACCTCAGGAATTCTTTTTTAAATAAAGATAACATTTCTATATATAATTCTCAGTTCAAATGGACTATTACAATTTTACAGACAAAAAATGCACATTGATTCTTACAATTAACGAAATGTATCCCTGTCTCTGAGATGGAAGTAAGATTTAAAAATGTAGATATTAAGCGAACATTAAATATCAAGATTTCTACTAGGCATCTTCATATTTATTATTTCATTTAGCTCTTATAGCAAGTCAGGATGGGAAGTATTACACTGGCTTAACTAAAAAAGGAAATACAGCTTTTGCTAGGTTAAGATGATTTCTCACAATAGCATGGTTATGGAAATAACAGATTTCTTTCATAGCTAGTGAAATTTTGGTGCAAAACTCACGTCACTTGAGGCATAACTCATGGTCATTTTAAGGTATGAAAAACACTAAATAGCCTAACAAAACATACTGAATAACATTAACACCAACACAAAACAGCTATCATCAAGTAAACATAGGATAGTGTGCACAGGAAAAGAACAGAGAATGGAATTTATGAAAATAATATGAGAACAAAGACTTCTGCTTTCAGTCAAAATAGAGAAAAGACTGTAGTGACCTTCTCCCCTGAGATGATAATAATTATGATAATAGCCACAGCAATGGGGCACATTGGGGGATGCTAGCATACCAGCCTTAAACACAGAGTGGAGAAGGACTGTGATGCATGGGAACTGAGGTGACATTTGCTGCCTGCATTCGTTCTCTGGAGAGAGTCTCATGGTCGCCTCACAGAGAACAAAGAGCCAGGAGGATGCAGCCCTCAGTTTTAATCAAGAAGACAAGAAGAAGGTTTGGTCAGGGGAAGTTGGGTCCAGGTCACAAGGCAGAGCACTTGACAGGAGATACTTGCAAAGTCAGAGTCCTGCAGAGGCACAAGGGCTGTCCATGGGTGATCAAGGCACACAGGTATGTTACCTGGGGCCTAGAAAACAATGATCTGACATAGTATAGGGAAATACTGGTGAGTTCACAAAGGTAAATACAATCTTTAATGAAAGATTCTCTGGATATCATACATGAACATGGTCCCCAAGCATTTGACAGGGGACCATGAGATAGGGAGGAGAGAGAGAAGGGGAATACAAGTGACAAGAATTAAGATGTGTTACGTGTGTTTACCAGCTCCACATAATGAATATAATCATTATTTAGTGAAAATACATACACATAAAACTTTTTATTTGTTTTAAAAAGAATCAACTGAGAAGAGGATAGAAAGTGTGCTCAAAAACAAAATTCAGGGCTGAGGATAGCTCAGGTTTATCAGCAAATAGACTGCTGGGGCAGGGCGGCTCCCACCGTGCCAGTGCGTGACCATTAGTCTAAATGGTGCTGTAGGCTCACAGGTCAGAATCCGTCCTGGGCGATACAGCAACGCAGACAAGTCCTGCACCAAAATATAAAGGAGAAAGTGCTGGGGATGCAGCTCAGTGCAAAGACCTTAGTCTTTCTTAACAAACAAACAAACAAACAAACAAATGGGTGGGGGGAGAATTAGTCCACTGTGGCACTCAGAAACCGTCATATTTAAAAGGAGAGAAGGCGGTCGACATTCACAATAGTGAGGATTGTACAGTCAGTTAAAAGGTGACACTCCCGGATTGGAATTAGTCACATATATAGAAGGTAATACTCGGAGCAGAGACTAAACTGAGGCAGACAAAGGTACACAAATGCAGTGGTTCTCACATGACGTTAAGCAAACCACAAGAAGGAAGGGATAGAGGAACAGAGGAGCAGTAATTAAAAAGCATAAATTAAAAATAACACAATAAAATGGCAGACTTAAGAAAAAGCATATTCATAGTTACCCTAAACTTAAATTATCTAAATACACCAATAAAGAATAAGATGGGAAAAGTAGAAAATGATCAACCAAATTGATGATTTTTACAAGACACATCAATCTCAACACATATGTAGAACTCAAAGTGAAAGAAAGGAAACCTTTATATCATACCAGCCTTACTAAGGTAAAAACAAGAGAAGGTTTATTAAAATCTGATAAAGTGACTTCAGTGCAAATAAAATTACTTAGAAGCAAAGAGAGATATTAGATAAAAAGTAATAGATCAGTATATCAGAAATATTGATCCTGAATGTGTGTGCACCAAATACTGTCATGGTACCAATGTACTCAATACATAAACCCATAAATACAGCTTAAAATACTCCAGGAAGTTCCATTTAGTGACTTATGGAATGGCTGGACAGAAAGCGGTAAAGGATATTTAAATTCTGAGCAACACACTCAATCAGCTTTATCTAACGCATATTCACAGAACACTCTATCCAAGAGCAGAATACTCGTTGCTTCCATGTCGTCATGCAGCATTCACCAAGTAGACTGTGTTCTCAGACATTAAACAGGACTCACCAATCTGAAAGAACTGAAGTCAGCCAGAACGTGCTGTGTTATCATAATAAAGTCAAAGTAGAAATCAGTGTGAGAAGCAGGCGAATCTCTAAGAAGGTGAAGATTGTCTAGGTCTCTAAGTAGTGCTTGTGTCAAAGAAGAAGTCATTACATAAATAAAAGGGAATATTAAACTGAACTGAATTGGAAAATAATATGCCAAATTTTTGGGAAAACAGCCAGAGAAATATTGAAAGGGAAATTTAAATGTATAGCTCTCCACATCCACTTCAGGAAGGCAGAAAAGATTCAAATCGATAAACTTTCATTTTAGAGACATAGAAATAGAGCCAAAGTAAAGCACAAAATAAGAAGGAAGAAAACAATGAAACCAAGAGTAGAAATGAGTGAAATTGAAAAAATATAAAAAGAATAGCGAGAAGTCAATGAAATGAAAAACTAGCTCTTTGAAAGAACTGTTACACATGGCTCTTGCCCAATTCTGGAAGAATGCAGAAGATAAAAATCACAAATGTCAAGATGGAGTGGAAAATGCGGTGGAGAGTCTGCAGATTAAAACCATAATGCAGAGTCATCACAAAAGACAACGAAGCCCATAAATTCAAAATCATGGAAGAAACGGAACAAGCCTTGATAGACCACCAAGTGCCACGCTTCAGCCCGCAAAGGCTGACAAAGTGCGTGTTCCTCTGGGCATCACAGAAACTTAATCTACAATGTAGAGTTTCTTAGTCACAGCAAGGCCTGGATGGTTTTATGGTGCATCCTCAAAAGTTGGAGGATAACGCCAATGATAAACAATCTCATTCACCAAGAGTGGAAGATAATTTCCAG
>PVJX010006396.1:0-78071 GCA_004027295.1 Dolichotis patagonum | reverse complement strand
TTGGTTCCTTCCATACAAGTGTACAGTGTAATTCCCAGACCCTTTTCTTGTTGTTTAAGGCTCCTCTAGAGGGCGCAGGCTAGGAGCTTTAGCCCTCTTCAATAGGTTATCAGAGATTAGAGTTCACCCACGGGCAGTGTGTGCTAGCTCCTCCCTTCTGGGCCAGTCAACCTTTGCAGGCCTTCACTGTGTCAGTGTGTACCGATCTCAGGAAAGTAATTTGTAGCAACTCACTGGGTCCCCACCAGGGGCGCAGCCTAGTCCAAGCAGATTCCACCAATCCGCTCAGCGAGGGGAGCTACTTCCTTATGGAGTTAGGGCTGTCCTGCCCAAATCCAACATGTCATACAGTCAGTTTCCCCTTTCCCGTGGGAGGGTCTTATTCCCATCACTCACCACGTGTTGATGCCAGTCCCCGGTGGGAATTCACGGTGTGTCTGGGTGGGTAGCGTGCAGGGCCGGTCCAGGCGAGCAGCACGCAGGGCTGTTCAGCTCTGCTCTCCGGTGGTTGCTTTGGCACAGATCACTTGTTCAGGTCGGGCAGGAATTCAGGCGGCTCAAGGAGGGCACCATTCTCACTGATCTTATCGTCACTAATAGTAGCCCCAGGACCTCATACTTGAGCAGTTTTTTGCACTTTAGTTTCTTCCTGGGCTGTGAGAGTCCATCTCTCTCTGTTTGGGTCTCTCCAGGGTGTTTTATTCTGGCATTTGAGCTGTCTCTCTCAGAGATGGTCTCTCTCCTGCTACCTACCAGTCCACCATCTTTTTTTCCTCTCACACCCACTGTTTTTCTGTTGCCATTGAGAGCATCAAGTACTTGGATTCAGGTTAGTCTTGAAAGAAGCAAATAATTGTTGCATGTTTTTGTTCTGATTACAAAGAAGGTATGTAACAGAACATACATGTCACTCAGGTTTTAGGGAAAGAAGCAGACCCAGGGTGGACTTGTCCATTAGACACAAGGCTCATGATACTTAAGCTGCCCAAAAATGTTTCAGTGAACATCATAATGAAAATGTAACAATAAATCCAGGCTGGATAATGTATTTTAATACCAACATAGCCATTGCATATAATTTGTAAAAAATTTTGATGTCAGAAGGGGTCTATAAAGGCAAAGTATCTCAGCCCATGGAACTCAAGACTCATTTCTGAGCAGAACTACTTCAAACAACATGGAGTAAGTGCTTGATTCTAGGGTTTAGGTTTTCTGTGACTGTGGAAACTGCTAGAGATGGACCTGAAGTTATGGGCCACAAGGCCACCAGTGGGAGACAAATGCTGGATGTGAACACAGTGATTACTGACCATGCATAATTTTGTTCCCCACCTCACCTGAAAATATTTAATAATGTCTGAAGACAATACTGGATTTCTGTTTGCCACAACATGGATGAGGGCTGCTGTGGGCATCTAGTGGGTGGGACCAGGGATGCTGCCAAGTTGTCAAGTATCCTGTCCTGTGCAGGACAGTTCCACCCAAAAACTGACTGGTCCAAAATGTAACAGTGCTGATGTCCAGAAACCCTCATGTGATGTGAGACTGCAGCCAATGAGGCCCGCTGAAGCCCAGGTTTTTCTTTGACACTTCCATCCTCAAGGACAGGAGTGAACCTGAGGAAGGAGCTGATGCCCTTTGTAATGGATGAAGTTCCACTTGCATCCATGAAGAGTTATAGACACTGAAGTAGAAAACTAAGCTCTTGCCACAGAAGGCTGCTGCCCATACACTGGGAGCCACCTGGTGCATGGCAGTGTCCCTGTGGAGTATGAAGACTGCTGCTTCCCTGCCACCCTCTGAATCCAGTGGTCATGTCCATCCCTACTTTGGAACCAACACAGATAAGGGACACCTACTAGAAGTAGATCCAGCTTGGCCAATTTGACATAGGACAAGACCATTGCAGCAGACACATAGTGCCTCTGCCTGCTATTGCTTTTTCATCCATGAAGTAGTTTTCTTTCCCATTCTCCCAACTTGTGTGCATTTAAGTTGAATTTGCTCTTTGGTTTGGAAGAAAGCCCCAAGAGGCCCATGTTTACTGGTAGATTGCCATCCTGTCCATCTAATAGGGGGTGATGGAACCTTTAGAAGATTGGGCCTAGTGGAAGGCAGTTAGGTAACTGAGGGGAATGTGATTTTAAAAGAGATATCAGGACCCCTAGCTCACGCGTGCGCTCTCTCTCTCTGTCTCTCCTCTCTCTGTTTCCTGGCTGCCACGAAGTGAGCAACTTCCTCTACTGCTTGCTCCAGTTGTGATGTACCGCCTTGCCACAGGCCCAAAGGCAACCGAGCCAAGTGACCCTTGAAACTGTGAGCCAAAACAAACCTTTCCTTTTCCTAAGTTGATTATCTCAGGCATCTGTTACAGTAATGGAAAGCTGTATTTCATTTGTTTTATCCACAAACATCTGGTGTGACTTAGATTGCCAGTTTTTCATCAACCTCTGGATATCCACACAGCTACCCAGGCAGACAATGCATGTGTCCCAGCCTTCCATGCATCAGGTACAGCTATGCCAGTGACTGCCTACCACATGTATGTGGGGGTAGGTGTGCCAGCTCCAGTGCTGTGCTTCCAACCTGGCTGCAACTCCTCCATGTGCTCTTCCCCTTCCTATCAGCTAGAACCCAACCTGGACCCAACTCAGCTTTGACATACAGTGATGAGAGTGAGCAGCAATCTAGAAAGATCCTGGCGAGTTGTTTGTGTTTGTTTGCTTTGTGATACTGGAAACTGAACCTAGAACCATCACACTAAGCTACATCCTCAGATCTTTTTTTTTTTTTTTCATTTTTTGTTTTGAGACAGGGTCTAGTTAAGCTACTAAGATGTCTAGGCTAGGTTCGAACTTGCAACCCTCTTGCATCAGCCTCAGGGTAGCTGGAATTATAGATGTATCCACCACCATGCCCAGCTATATCCTGGAGGTTTTACAGTCCAAAAAGTCTTTACATTTTTTTAAAGGATTTCCCACTGAGCCATGAGTTCCTTAGGCTTTAGATGATTAAAGCAATACACCAACTCAATTTCACTTCCGGAGGAAAAAGAATGCATTTTCTCCCATAACTGAGACTACTAGGGAAAGAGTTGCAGGTATAGCTGGACCTAGGGGCTAGAAGCACTGCTTGTCATCAGGCTTCCCCATCTCAGTATCAGCCTTGTGCCGGAGTCTGGGAAGATAGCCTTGAGAAATGTCAGGCTTTCCATTTCTACATAGCTCACAACCCACAAGAAGACAGTAGTCTGCCTCTCTCAATGCATATTTAACTGTGCAGACACAGAATGGTCCTGTCACAGTCACAAGCTCATCCCCAATCCAACTGCTGCAGACCCCAGAAGAAGGGAGATGCCACAAACCTAGACATCTGTAGCAGCTCTGTCCTTTCAGGAAGTTACCGGCTCTCAGAGGCAGTGTGGACAGAGCCTGTGGGGAAAACGTGGAAGACGCAATCAGGGAGCAGAGGAAGGCAGGTTCTTCTCAGCTGGGGTGGTTAGGAAAAATTTCACAACAGAAGTGGAATTCAAGCTCAGGTGTTGAAAAAGACTTTGTTTAAAAATAAACAGGAAAATACCCTACTTTCAGTTTCTACCAGTTTTGAAGGCTCAGGCAAGCTCAGCGTCCCAGTGGGATGAAAAGCATCATGTTGCTTCTGTCCCGTAGCCATGGCCCAGGATAGGATGCTTCCCCGCAAGCGTCGCGTCCTTCCAGAGACTGACAGAAGGAGGGAGAAGATGGACAAAAGGTCCCAGCCCCGCCTCTCCCACGTAAAGCCAGAAAGAAGCCCTGAGCTTCTCCACCTGCAGAAGGGCTGGTAAGTGTAACTGGCAGTTCCCTTAATCAGCCCCGAAAGCCTTGTTATATAAATAAATGATGCCAATAGGAAGTGACTTATCTCAGGAAACGTGCGCTCTTCTGTTTTGTTTTTCATGTTCCTAGAATGGTTTCAGGTTTGGGGTGGAATCGCTTATAATTTTAAGACACATATATTAATTCTAAAACTGCGCAGTGTTCGGATTTTAGCAATACATTTTTTTGAAGATTCAGATAGTTTAACAATTTCCCCACCAGTCAGGGTCCTGGAGGCCATGGCTCCTGTACTACCAAGTGCTGGGCTCAGTCCTTTTGTATGTAAGTGACCCTTTGGCCAAGCAGTGGGTATTTGGCTGGATTTAAGGGAATGGTAGCTGACTTGAGCTTTAAAGTGATGGAGGTAACAGTGGTGACCATGCTTCTGTTGCTGCTGATGACAATGATGAAGATGACAATGACGACAAGGATGAGAGCAACTACTGGTTTTATAGGTGACACAGCTAGGATATATACCCCACCCTCCCTCCTTCCGAGATAACTGTGACACTCTCCTAAAGAATCCAGTTTGTTTGATGGCTGTAAGGATATCCAGGGATTTTTAATTTCCTAGTTGTTTGATAATGACACAATTTCTTCTTGGTACATTTGTGATACATTATAATTATATTCAATCTCCTTCCCGCATTCTTCCTTGTGCCCCTGACTCTAGCCCCCTTCCCCATTTCCAAAATGTCTGCCTCACTGTTTCCTACCAGCTCTCTTCAATTTTACTCTTTCATTTGTTTATAGTTTGGGTTCCTCATATAAAAAAAATCATATAATATTTAACTTTGTGTGTCTGAGTTATTTCATCTAATGATTTGGTCTTGAGATCTTTCCATTTTCCTACAAATGACTTGAATTCACCCTTCTTTGTGGGGGAATAAGACCCCTTATCATGAAACAATTTCTTTGGGCCCAAAGCTGTTTTCATCTGATCTTCACTCAGGGAGTGGGAGATGCACCCATGTTGGCTTTAAACTGAGTGTCTCTGGGTTATTTCATCCTAAGTCAGAGAAAATCTGAAGCAGCTCAGCAGTCCAGCATGTCTTCTGTTTCTTTATGGGTTATGGGCTATACTACTCCTGTAAAGACTGCAGTGAATCATGTATGAATAATCCTGACTTCAGGGGGCAGAGGCTCACAAGCCATTTAAGTGGATTGATTTGGCTGATGGAATAGATGACTCCAATTCCCTATTTCAGTTCCTGTCCAGTGACATGTAGGACTTATGATCTGCAGTGTCTCTTCCAGTCAGTCCCATTGATATTGGACTTGGCTCCATGGCATGGCCAATGAGATATGAGCAAGAAGAGATTATGTGCAGGTAGGAGCAGTGGTTATGGAAAGTTCGCTCTTACTCTTGTTGATTTGTTCCCCTCCATCTACCATGGAGACAGCCTGTCTTTTTAGGTGTTCAGCCTGGGTTCTCACATCCAATGTGAGTGAGAAATACACAGTTGTTATTGTGAGCCACTGGGATGATGGGGTTGTTTGTTACCATGGTATAACCTTAGTGCAAATGGACTGATAACAGGTAACCACCAATTTCCCTGAGCATTTCAGTGAAAAATGGTCCTACTCTATGTACATGTGGATATAGGCTGAGCTTGTGACAAGTCTACCCAAGGTTGCCCTAACTGTAAGAAAACTGATGGTCTGCAGTCACATGAAACCACTAGTAACAAGAAGCCAATTTTGCATGTGAAATTTTTAAGCACTTATAAAAATCCTGGTATGGAAGAGTGCACTAGAAACAGGCATTCTTAAGACTTTGTTGGGGGGTCTAAATGAGAAAACGTTGGAGATGAACTCAGAAAGATCACTGATAATAACGATAGATGGCATTTAATGTACCATGTACCACTGTTTTAAATTTTACTAACTTAGCTTAACTTTATAGTATTGGCTTACTAATACATGTTCACTTAATCTTCAAAACAATCTTATGGGGAAATACTATTATTAAATAATATTTTAGTGTCTTAAAATGCCCACATTCCAAAAATTTATCCCAAGGAAACAATTAAATTTGGGAAATAAGTTGTACATAATGTTCACAGAAATGTGATTTATAATTATTAGACTTGTAAACAAAATAAATATCTGGAAAATGGGGATCATTTTAGTAAACTGTGCCATTTAGAAGCAATGTAAATGTACAGGGAACATGAAAAGACTTTTATTTATGTTCAGTGAAATTGTAGCCACTGGCCACATGAGAACGTGGCAGGCAGTGAGTCCAAACCAGGATGTGCTAAAAGTGAAGACTAAGTATGGGTGAGGCAAAAGAATATATCTCACTGATGATTCTTTAATAGTGATTGAAAGGTAGAAATGATGATATTTTGGACACATTAAAACTACTATCCTCTGTTTCTTTGTACTTAAAAAATGTGGCTCCTTAAAAACAGCAAAATTTCATTCATAGTTCACATTTATTTTACATTTTATGTTTATATAGTCTCTCTTTCTACTACTCAACTGTCTTGTGAATACAGCCATAGACAATAGGTGATTGAATGTCACTGTGTTGCAATAAAACTTTATTTATAAAAACAGGAAGTCAATGTGGGAGTAGTATGATTTGCTGGATCCCAGTCTGGACCAGAGTTTCCCTTTGGCATTTGGGCCTAGGAAATTTACTGTGGGGGGCTACCCTCTGCACCTGGTGCTTGGTAGTGTCCCCTTTCTCTACCACTAGGTGTCAGTAGCACTACCTGCCCCAGTTTTGACAACCCAGAATGCCTTGTGGATGCTGCCACATGTCCTCTGCAGGGACAGAATCACCCTGATTATGAACCACTCAACTAGTTATATGATTTTATTTCCATGAAAACAAAAAAGCGTGTGTGCGAGTAGGTGTCCCAGAGTTTACACACAATGATAAAGGGATTAATTTTGTTCCCTTTACTTACTTTTTTTTGCATTTTTCTAAATTAATCATGTTACCTATTTAATATGTTAAAAAGAACAATTGTATAGAAAAGAAAGTAAAATGTATCAAGATGAAATGGCATGACAGAATGAAATCC
Organism: Dolichotis patagonum; assembly: GCA_004027295.1. Taxonomy (NCBI): domain Eukaryota; kingdom Metazoa; phylum Chordata; class Mammalia; order Rodentia; family Caviidae; genus Dolichotis; species Dolichotis patagonum. The sequence continues at coordinate 71,179 of PVJX010006396.1, read as the reverse complement.
ATGCATAGAGAAGAAGAGTAGGTTGGGGACAATGCTACTCATTCCCACAAGACAAGTTCTGTGCACCCCTTGGGTACTACTCCAAGATATAATGTCACCAGTGGCAGCTGGAGGGTGGGTTGATAAACTGATCTGATCTGTGTTGATCGGTTTGGAAAATCTATACACAAGTATTTGCCTCGTACATTAATAGTATTTACCACATGGTCTGACATGATGGGTTATGAAAGGCTGAGGGAAAAGGATTCCAAGTTCAAGCTCAGCCTGGGCAATTTAGCAATGTAGCAAGATGCTGTCTCAAAATAAAAAAATAAATAAGGCCTAAGGATGTTGCTTGATGAGAATGCCCTACGCTCAATCCTCAATACCACCAAAATAAAAACAAAACAAAAACCAGTGTCAGTTTATCTATTGTTAAAATAATTTAAATGGTATAATAACAGTTACTAGCATTTGTAATTTATGACGATGATGATGACTTTGTAGGTACCATGTGCCAGCCAGGGTGCCAGTGCCTTTATAGGACGGTCTCATTTAATCTTCTGTAATCTTCCATAAACTATGAAAAACAGGTACCATCTGAGGCTAGGTCTACAAATGTGGAAGCCAAGGGTTAGGAACAGTAAGTCCAGGCTGGAGTCACGCAGCAAGCAAGAGAGAGAACTGAGACTGCTGTCCACACTCAGCAGGTAGGTCACGGATCTCTTGAAGCTGGTGATGTAAACTATGAGGGTGTTCGTTTTCCTGCGTGATTCAAGCTTGCATTTTCTGATCAAAAATAGCTCCTAAAATATGGAGGTGGGGTGGAATTAGTCCTTGTGAGGGGAAAAAAAGAAAAGATTTTGCTTGCCTTTATCATTGTCGAGATGGTAATGCAGTGTCAGGTTCAGATGTAGTTTGAGAAACTTGATGGGAAGGTCTGGGCAGAAGCCATTGCAAAGCCCTGTGGCCTGGCACTGGGATCTGGTCCATCAGTAGTGGTCACTGGCCTGTGGCTAAGAGACTGAGGACAGAGAGAGAGAGAGAGAGAGAGAGAGAGATCCTGAGAGAGAGCATCAGCAAGATCTAAACAGGCCAGCATTGGACAGAAGGGGAAACAGAGGCAGCAGACCTACAGCAGTGATGGGGGATACCAACTCACTGAGCATAACTCTGTGTGGGTGTCAGTCAGTACTAGAGTGGGCCTGAGTGGGTAGATGGAGGGCACCCCTGATCTAGATGTCGGGGTACAGAAAAACTGGTATAGCAGGTGCCACTGATGCCCCCTTGTGCTTGCTCTTCATTTCTGTCTTGGTACTGAAACTCACAAGTTTAAGCTGGACGTGTAGTCGCCAAGCTCCTTTGCAGCTCTCCATGACCTCTTCCTCTGCCTTCCTCCTTCTGGTGAGAATGCAAAGGCTGGAGCTCCAGCAGCTACTAGGACCATGAGGTGGACCCCATTCTTGATTGAGACCAATTTCCGATGACTGCAAAATGACTAGGACAGCCTCTGCTCTATTCCCATCCAGATCTGGCCTATATCAAACAAATTACATTTCTATTTGTTTAATGTGCTATTATTTGGGGTTCGCTGTCATTTCAGATGAAGCTGCATTTAAATTTAACTAACTTGGCATCAATGGCATTAGTAATACTGGCCTCAGGAAGCTGACTTCTCCCAACGTCCACTTTACAGCACAGATTCTCATAAACTAATTCTAGTCTAAATTAACAGGAACTTAAAATGAGGTAAATTGTAGCAAACAGATCCAGCAATCTGATTATCCCATAACACTGTCATTGTTGCTCATCTTTCAATTCAGGTCCATATTTCTCCCTCACCCGCTGCCACCAGGGGCTCCAGGAACACATGGGATAGAATGAAACACTAGATTCATAGGTAGAGCACTCTTGTTCACAAGCAAATTCAGTCACCACCCCTGTTACCACTTCTTCCACTTCCTATTCCTGTCCGGTAGCCAGAGTCAAATCCGTACCTTACTCTGTCCTCCCCTGCTACCTCTGACCAAGCTCAGTTCCTGCTCCTGTCCCTTCAGGTCCTGGGTCGCAGCCCCTCCTGCCTCCCTGAAAAGGAATCAAACCCTTATTCCATCTCCTGTCCTGAAACCCCACCTCCCACAGCGATCCCACAGCCTCTGTAAGCACTCAACCTGTGTGCGTGGGAGTGTTGATATCACCATTCTGGGTAAGAAATAAAAGGATGCTTGGAGGATTGGTCCCTTGGAAATAGACTTTGAGACAGATGTCTTGGGCAAGTGTTTTCAGGAATGACACCCATGAGAAAATGGAGGAAGAGGATCAGGCAGAGAAAAAAGAGTTGAACTTAAAGCAAAGTTGCCAAAGAGACCTCAACCCGCCCGATGTTTCTTCAGAGTATTATTTGAAGTTACAGAGGTAGCTGGCAGCAGAAACAAAAAGAGACATTGTTGGCAGCTGGCTTGGGGTTGAGGCTGTAGGTGGAGGTGGTTTAGAGGACAGAATGTTACCTCCTAGTGTTTAAATTTTTCTGTCCTATATATGGATTCCTTTCAAATTTTGAAATATATAATTTATCAGCTAGAAAGTCACAAAGTCTTAATTGTTGAAAGGATGTAAGTAAAGACACAGAATGATTTGGGAGATGGTTCTCTTATGTACTGGAGTGCTCAGTGCTACTTCCCTCCCTGTCAGCAGAGACCACATCTTTACTGTACCCCTGATTTCAGCATTCATACATGTGAATTTGCTTTACTCAGCTCTCCTGTACGTCTGGACAGATGGGTCAATGTGCAAGTCATTTGACTTTTCCCAGAGTCAGCTAATTCAGTCCTTTGTTGCTCAAAATAGGAAATAACTGTCAATCATGATGGTGTGCACATCTGTAATACCAACAGGAGGCTGAGGCAGGATTTCGAGATTGAGGCTAGCCTGAGAAACTTAACGAGAACTGTCTCAAAAAACAATAAAGGACTGGGGATGTAGCTTAGTGATAGAGTACTTGCTGAGGGTGGAGTCCTAGTTCAGTCCCCAGCACAAGAGAGAAAGAAATAAGGAAGAAAGAAGAGAAAAAGAAAGAAAAGCGAGAGGAGAGAGAAAGAAAGAAAAGAAAAGAGAAAAAAGGGAAAAGAAAAGTGGAGCCTAGATAGAACGGTGGTTCCTATCCGTGCATTAGACTCTCGTGGAGCTCCACCCAGGACCAATTCAATCTGCCGCTTGGTTTTAGGTATTAAACAAGAAATACCCCAAGGGCTTCTACTGTCCAGTTGGACTGAGACTCCCTGGTTCTTCCATCTGCTGTCTTTCATCTGAGTATTGGAGATGAGTCCTTCGGAGGTAGCCCCCCTCTCTCATCCTCACAGGCTCTGGAAGGAGGTCCTCATCTTGTCTCCAGCCTCTCCTTCCCCACTTACCACCTGAGTCGTGCTGTGTGTGGCCCCACCCACGCACCCAAGAAACACTTCCCTCCTCATCCCCCGTGAACTGCTGGCGGCCACATCTACTGGGTCTTCTAACCCTTAGTTCCTTCTCTGCGTGGCGTTTAATCCTGCAGGCAGTTCCACCTCTCCTAAGCCTTCTCCCTTAGTTTCTTTTCATCCCCATTTCTCAACTCTCTTCCCTCCTCTCTGCTGAGCCATCTCTATTTCCGGTGTCCTTCCCATGCCCACTTGAGACTCTCCTCTTCTCACTCTCCCTGTCCTCCCAGGGGCCTCACCACCATTCTCCTGAGTGTGGCCCCCACATCTGCACTTCCTTCCCACATCTGTCTCCTGAAGTTCATGACTGAAAGGACCATCGCCTGCATTTCTACCTTCAAACAAAACCTTCCTCCAGGTGGAAGTCATCACTATTGCCCAGAATCCTCCTTGCTTTACGGAATGGCACATTACCCAGCCCTACTCATGTACGCAGCCCCAAACTCCAGGAATCTCCCAGACTCTCCTCTTTTCCTCATCTCACCAACATCCGGGTCATTCTGTCTTCGCCACCTCTGCTTCATCTCCGTCTCTTGACTTGGGCTCTGTCCATCGCGCGCTCCTCATGGGGCTGTGCCAATCCCCACATAACCTCCCCGATGGACCCATGTCCCATCTCAAATCTCACCGTGGCCAGAGTGCTCATCCCAAATGTGTCCATGTGCTGCTTAAAACCCTTCAATCACTTCCCCATGGACTCCCAAGCCCAAACTTAAGAGAGGTCCACTGGGCAATAACAACACGCCCCTGACTCCCTCTCCGGTTTCAGCACCTGCTATGGCCAGCAGATGCCCCGCGCGGCCGCCTGCACTGAGCATGCCCTCCGCATAACCTGCCAGCCGCTTCCTCCCTGCCTTCCCCTGCAGGCGGTGAAGCTGCTGCCTTCCTGGCTTCCCATAATTTCCCTTTCCCACTCAGAGCTCACCGTCCCCAACTCACCTTCTCCTCCTTGGTGCTTTAAGCAGTGTTTACTGATTGAGTGAATCCATGTGAATTTTGTTTGTAAATTGGGGGCAGTATTGCCACAGGAAGAAAGTGCAAAAGATGATGGCAAGGTTTCTCTAACTCTCAAATAAATTGACTTTAGAGGAAGGTTTTCAGTGGAGAACTCTGGGAGGATCCCATATTAAACAATAGCATTTTGGTTTCATCTTTTTTATCTCTTCTGAGAAAGACCTAGTTTGAACCTCTGTGTTTTGTGGCTAAAACATATTAGGAAACCAGTGATGCAAATTATTCAGACAATGAAGATCAATGATAATTTCTATGTGAAGCATGAGCCCCGCCTCCCCTGAAGTTCTCACCTCTCTATGTTGGCTTTTTTTTTTTAAAGGCACTGTCCTTAGTGTGTTAGTGACATATTGGGGTTTCTTTGGCACTTAAAAAACTACCATGTCGAATCAGTAATACAGGAATATGGTCACAAGAAGTTAAGAGAGGTTGAAAGAGAATTCAGTGAAAAATTAGTTTCCCCATAAAAACTCCTGTCTGCCACCCTCAGAGACTGCATTGCAGTAAGTGACTCCAGAGATGGCTGCTCTGGTGGGCAATTTCCTTGGTGGGGACAATGGAAAGACAAGTCTTCTCCTAAGTGCCACTGACACAATGTATCATCGCTCAGAAGACACCTGGCCCCGCTACCCAGTGACTGTCAAGGAGGAGGGCTTAACGTCAAGTCTTCCAATATCAAAACCAGTTTTTGGCAGACAGCCTTTAGCATTTGCTTGGCTTGTATCCAAATACCCATTTAGGTCAGCTTTATTTACTTACCTAGGGGTGCATTTTTCTTCTAATACATTATGGAGGATTTATCAGGAAATTATACTACTCAAAATGAGATGATTTGTGGGTACTTTACTGTACTTTCTAGTGATTAGAGTATTTGATATTTCAGTAAATGGTGTTGCAATAATTTACTCTCAAATGGAAAGAAAAGAAAAGGAAGAAATTTCCTGTTTCTCTCCATCACAGTTATAAATTAAAGATGTATTAAAAATGCAAACATAAGAGAAATGCCCTAAAAGTATCAGAAAAAAATGATAACACTTTCATGAGTTTTTGAGAGAAAATGTTTTCTTGAAGATAATGCAAAAATTACATTATAGAGGTATATCAATTATGTGTAATTAAAAACCTTTTGTCAAAATAACACACGAACAAGATGAAATGACAAGTAGTAACCCGGAAGAAGGGATTGCAGAGCACCTAGCAGAGACAGAGTTGGTATCACGAATGTTTATAATTCCTACAAGTCAGGTAGAAAAGATACATAACCAAAGGAAAAAGTGGCAAAGGCTATGAGGTGAGCATTTGTAGAAGAGAAACTAGGAGTAGGCAATGTGTGCTTAAAAGTATATAACTTCATGCATAATTAGGGGAGTGCAGTTAAAACAGCAAGATGTGTTTTTGTCAGTAATAATCATGGAGACTTTTAAGTTTGAGACTCCCAGACATTGACTCAACTATGGGGGAGCTGGTACTTTCATTCACTGTTGTGGAGACGTAAATTGGTACAGTCATTTAAAGACCAATTTGGCATCTTCTTGTGACCTAAAAACATGGCCCCATAACACAGCAATTTCATTCCTAGGTGTTTCCCTAGGGATAGAACCATGCATATGCATAAGGAGATACATGAATGGTTGTGTATTTGTGGTTGATTTCAATTTAAATATCCACCAAGAGGTGAAAGGCTACAAATGTTGTAGGCTTTACATTCTCTGCAAAACTTTACTGTTTATACCAGCTTGCTGGGGTTGCATCACAAAGTCTCAGAGACTAAGTGGCTTCAACAACTACTTTGCCGCAGTTCTGGAGGTTAGAAATCCAAAGTCAAGTTATCATACGGATAGTTCCTTTTGAGGGTTCTCTCCTTGGCTTGTCATAATGGATACCAGTCGTACTGGATTAGTACTTGACTTTAATGACCTCATTTTAACCTAATTATCTCTTTAAACACCCTATATCTAAATGCAGGCACATTATGGGAACTGGGGGTTAGGATTTTAACATCTAAATTTGGAAACGGGTTGGGGGACACAATTTAGCTCATAATACTGCTTCTGCAAGGAATGAGTAGCATCCACTTGTAACGTGTGTCTCCAACTCTGAAAGTACTGTTGAATTGAAAAGCATGACTAATAATGGTATATACCACATAGTAAAGTTTATGAGCATGAAACTTACACATAAGCCTGTATCAAAACCTTCTTTATGTACATAAGCATTTACCTGTCTGGAAGGCTCCACTGAATCTCATTAGAAGTTGCTGCCATGTTGATTGGTTCTACAGGACTGTAGCTGTTGGGTTTTGTTTCTTTAACAAATATTGGAAGAAAATATGTGAAATATGAATGGTTTCTAATTTTGAGTAGTAGACATAGGACCTCTGTTATAACACTCTTTATATTATCCTGTATATCTTCATTTTTTAAAGAAAAAAAAAGCAAAAAATGTGGTCAACCCATCCATATCTGAGGATACTTTCAGTTTACTTCTAGGTGATGTTAAACTGTGAAGGAACCACACAATGGAACTTCATCTTGATCTCTCTAGAAAAATATTTCTCCTTCTCTGTATATATATTGAACTCATGCAACTGTAGGTTGCTTTAGGGATCAGCCTTATGAACTCATTTTGAATTTATTACAGGAAAGCAGTCAATGATAACTTCTATTACTTCACACTATTTTTTCCTTACCAAGACTAATTTATTCTGCAGATATATTTATGAGCTGCCTAAAATCCTCTTAGGATGGGAAGGAGCATAAATAAGTAAAGGAGTATAATATCCAGAGCAATAGATATTTCTCTGCGAGTGAATAACCGGCTGGTGCTTCAGGAGGATGAAAGCAACTTGTGCTGAACTCCTACCATGCGCCAGGCCCTCTGCCAGAGGCTCCAGACAGCTGTCATCTGAGTTTTAATCTTCACAGCTTTAGGAAGCAGGTTGCGAGGAACCACGAGTCTAAGAAACTTGTCCAAAGTCACATAGTAAATGACTAAACCAGCCTAACTTCAAACTGTAATAGAATAGTTTGAGGAAAAAATATTTGGGAAGCCATTCTATTTTATGATTACATAAGGAATGGTAGATGAAAGAAGTTTTTTGTAGTTTATTGAGAATCTATTTCCAGACTAACAATTCTGAGAACCAAGTGTTTTTCATACCAATTTAGAAATGAGGAGACTAAAGCCCAGAAAAAGTTTAAAAAGTTATATATATATATATATTCATTAATGTGGTCAAGATGGTACAACAGATGAATCTACTGGGTAGGTCTATTTCTAAAATGAGAGAAGACATTAAAGGCAAAAACCTTCCATGAAGAGTACATAAACTTGCATTATTTTTTTTTGTCCCACTTAATTAGTCAGCTAACACTGCCATAACCAAGTATCACAGCATAGATGGCTTTAAATAACTAATATAGGGGCAATCAACAAATATACTGAATGTTTAAATCTAGAAAAATTTATTACAGTAAAAGACACATGGCCATTAATCACTGTCAAAATATTCTCCTTAATTTTGAACACATTTATCCTGTTGTACTTGTTAATTTCTGAGTGTATTAATGACATTCATGAATGTCTTTATGAAGTTTGATAAAAAAAAATATGGTATATAATTCTTCCAAGCACCATCGAGCAAGCAAGCTCATAAAAACATTACGTTCACCTTATTCACTTGACTTGGTACCATGGGACTTTCGGTTCTTCTCCAAAGTCAAAATGACCATGAAAGGTAAATGTCTGAATTAATTCAGGACATGAAGGCAGCCACGACAGCACAACTAAAGATATTTATCAAAGAGGCCTCCAGAACTGCTTTAAAGAAGTTGCAAAAAAGGATGAAAAAGTGAGTTTCAAGAGAGAGGAAGTGTTTTCAGAAGAATTAATAGAAATATGCCTTTTACTATAATAATTTTTGAAAATGTAAACACTATTTTTTGTATCACACCTCATACATTTGCTCACAGTTCCACAGTCTAGCACTCTGAGCTCCTGCTGTCATGGTGGGTTCCTTCTGAGACCTCTCTCCTTGGCTTGTACATGGGCATCTTCTCCTTGAGGCTTCACTCTATGCCTCTCTGTGTCCTAATTTTCATGTCTTATAAGGACACCAGCCATACTGGACTAGGTCCCACCTTACTGACTCCATTTTAGCATAATTACCACTTTGAAGATCTTAACTCTGCAGTCACATTCTAGGCTTGAGTTTAGGATTTCAACACAAGAATGGCTGGGATACATTTCTCCCCATAGAAACTCTCATTCTCCAGTTAAGATCACTTCCTTCTTAGCCCAAGCTACTGAAGAACTTGATGTTTTTAAGAATCTTTTATGAACTGGAAAGACAGCTGGTAGTCAAAAATAAAAAGAACCTGCAGTGATTGCTGGAGGAAGGATAAGAGAGAGTGAAAACCACCCTTTCCTAGTGAAAAATTTCTTGTGGACTTGTCTCCATTTCACTGGCTTCAAGTTGCATCTTCAGTTATTCACTACTAAGATGTTCAAACGCAGCTCAGAAAGGAGCTCCTGTTTCTTCACTGCATGAATAGTATCATGGAGCACCCCGATGAAAACAAGTTGGGTTTCCTGCCCAAATTTAGCACCAGCCTTGAAAAGGACAATCAAGTGTCAGCTTGAATTGGTGATTATCTTCGGCATTGTTTACTAACATAATCGACTTGGAGGATGGGGTCTTCCCTAACCTAAATGCAATGACTTCCTGTTTCCTTGGCAGTCATAGCTCGCAGAAAAGCCATCCCTTTGATCATCAATGTTCAAGCAATTCAGAGACTATCTGGAAAGGGTTTCTAGCCTTCTTGCAAGTGCTCTGTGTCTGTTTTAGAGATCTTTCAGCAGGAAACTCTTGCCCCCACTTATTTAACCAAAAAAAAAAAAAATCTCCATTTCAGAAGTAACACGTGGCTTGGGACACTGTTGTTCTTCGTTTTTATTGACTTTCTCTCTTGGCGCAGATTGAATCTCACAGCTTTAATTATCACTTGTATACAGATGATATTCAAATTTGCACTTCATTTCCAGCCCTTTCAGATGAGGTCACCCTTTGCCTTGCCCCAAATTTGGCTCCCATCTTGTCTTGGATGAGCCACAGTTTTCTCTGATTGAATATGGATGAGATTGAAGCTTTTCTGTTAGTTGTAAATAAACTCAAAGTGCATCAGAGTCAATTTACCCCCATTGGTATCCTGCCCCTTCAGTTAGGAGCAGGGGTGTTCAGTAACTTCGAATTATTCTCCTCCGTTCACTAGAGACTACTCAGCCAAGGGATTAATTTCCATGAAATATCCAAAGACATTTGACAGTTGCCATCACTCCCACTTTTGGCCAGAATTCTGGTTATCTCATGGCTGAAATTCTGCCATGATCTTTGGAAAGGCTTCCAATAAACCCTTTGTTTACGGTCTACTTGGAATATGGCGTGTGCTACATAAACAATCCCAGGACACATCTTCCTTCAGGCAGCTGCGATAGCTTCATGTGCGCTGAATAAAATGTAATTTGTCAAGATGTTGCCCAGATTCTCTGCCTTCACATACACTAGTTTTTGAAGACTTAAAATCCTTGTCTTTCTCTTCGAAGGGTTGTTTGCTATTTTGCTTCACCATGTGGTTGGAGACATGCTCTGCATAGTATCTCCACACTCATGCCATTTTATACCAAAATGTATGTTTGAAAACACTGGGATGATCTCATCATAGGCATTAGTCCACAAGAGCCTAGCTCTTAATAAGCAATAAGCACTCAAAAAATACTCATTGGAATGAGCACTGAGAATGAATTTGTAATCCTTTGACCCATTTGTGGTTTCTGCCGCTGTTGTTATTTATAATATATTTTTTATCTATCTCTTAGACTATTATGTAACTGTGTTTGTGTAATTATTATTTCAACTAGAACATATTGGAAATCTCCATTAACATAACTGAAGGGTATAAAATGGAGTGTTTGGAGTTGTCAATTAGCCGATTTGTTTTGTGTTGCTTTTCTTCATTATTTCAGTGCAGCTAACGGTTCATTCAGCACATTTTAATTAAAAACAAACATATGTGGGTCTGCTAAGAACTCTAGTGTCTAGCAGTGTAGTTAGACAGGGATGGCAAATATTTCTAGCAGTGACCATATGATATCTTCCATTCATCTCAGCAATAATCCTCCAAATCTAATTATTGGGAGATAGCAGCTGCACTTGGTTAGGCTTTTCTTTATTTTTACAGAGATGTGGGTTTTTTTCAAGGCCGTTATGTTGTAGAGAATCAGCTGCTGCTGGGGTCCATCCAAGGCTGACATCCCAGCAGTATAAGGCTTCCTCCCAGTTGTTTTCCATTGAGCCTTTTCCCATTTGTTCCTGCCCATGGGCTTCCTGCCTGTGATGCTCAGAGAAAATGGCTAGCTTTCTGAAAAGTTCTCTTTCCCTGCTTGTGCAAGCCTGTTAGGTGTATTAGTGTGACTTGAAGGGAGAACCATGGCAGGTGTCACGGCAGGAGTCCCCTGTGTGGCTCCTTTGCCCTTCTGCATGTGTCGGAGTCTGATCTTCACCTCCGCAAATGAGAAGCAGGGTTCTGTTTGTTCCAGGAGAGTAGTTTAGTGCCTTGCGGAAGACACAGAGGCAATTGTATTCATTTGAAATGAGAATTATAATAGTAAGACTCATGTGGGTGGAGAAGCCTGAGAGAGTAGAAACTGAGGAAGGGGAGTCTGGATCAAGTCCTGTCTGTGCTGCTCATGACTAGTGTGTCCTAGAGTGAGTTGCTTAATTTCACTACGTGGCAGGTGGACTTTAAGGTGGTCCCATTATCCCCAGATGTTAGGCCAGAGGAGAGAGAATCTGAGATTCCTAACGGGCAGGGTCCAAGCTCTTTGGCCAGGCATTCAAGGCCTTCTCTCATCTGGTCCTGATACAACTTTATCTCTAACTCTTTCTTAACATCTATGTAAAACAGCCCTTCCTGTCGATTCAGCTGATTCATTAAGAAATGTACCTCCCTTTCACTTTATACTTTGTTAATTTAAGGAATTTGAAATAAAATAAAACCAAACTTAGAAACTCTATATACACATCCATTAAAAAATAAGTTCAAATTAGCCCAGTTAAACTGTCATTTTTTTGAGGCAGTAGTAGTGAGTATAAATGCTTCCTGTGCATGACTCACCATGCTCCTTTGTCCTTCTGCCTGGCTGGACTGGAGTCAAGACCCAGGGTGATTTTAGAAATTATGTTGAAGATGGTGGAGTCTGCAGCAGCTTGAGTCCCTGGATGACTGACTGTGTGAAGGAAGTCATCTGGCAGCCAGAATCACCCCAGTCAAACTGCTACATATGCAAGAAGTCAGCTTGCAAGGTGGCTAGGCTTTGACTTTTGGGATTTGTTTATTATAGCAGCTAGCTTCACAGACCATTTGCATCACCTGATCCATATGATCAACTTGTATGACTAAATGGGAAAAACTAGCACTATTGGCTTTAAAATGGACATGACCAACTGCACTGTTAAAAACTAACAGGGCTTTAAACCTCAAAACTATGGATTCTTGTACCACGCTGTAAGAGTACAATCCAATTCTACTATTTAGGGCTTTATAATATTAGGCAAGTGTACCAGGGTTTTCCAAAGATCCAGCACCAATAGAACCTATAGATAGATGCAGCCTATTAAATCGGTCCCTATCATCTATTCTATTCTATTCTATTCTATTCTATTCTAGCATCTTTATCTGCATACCTACCTACTTACTTATCTGTTTACCTTTTGAGGGAGAGATTTCTTTTAAACAACTAAGTCACAACATTGTGGAGACATGGCAAGTCCAAAATCTAATACAGAAGGTTGCCAGGCTCAAGACCAAGGGAAAACTTGCAACTCAATCAAAGGCAGTCTTGGGGTGAACTCAGATGGGCTGGCACTGCCGATGAGGTCTGAAGGCAGTTTGCTGCTGGAATTTCCTCTTGTTTAGGGAAAAGTCATTCTTTTGTTCTATTTGGGCTTTCAATTGATTGCATGAGGTCTACCCATATTATAGAATACAAATCTGCTTTATCAAACTCTACTGATTAAATGTAAATCTCACTCAGCAACACCCTGACAAAAAATATAGAAATATTCTCAGTAATTTTGAGCAAACACTTGGCCACTATAGCCTACCTAAGCTGGACATAAAATTAACCATCTAAAGTCGATCGCTTGTCAACTTGGCACCCATACATATCTCCCTAATTCTACCCCACATGCTGCCACTATCCTGTGTACAGCTGAAAACATTTTAACCCTCTTCCAGGAGAGGAATCCAAGTCTCTGAATGATTTTTATACTTCTCCTTGATTTCCTATAACTTAGAGACCAAGCGGCAAAGTTAAAAATACTTAGATATTATGATATAAAGTCAGTACATCTTATGTTATATGATAAGGGGATGAGAAGGATGCAAACATATACACACATTCATGACAAAATAAAGATGAAACACCCATGACAATTGTAGTTTTCGCTTTTTATAACTGGTCACATAGTCATAGCTGACATTTATAATTACCTGCTTACACTAACCATTCCATATCTCCCTTTCCCTCCACAAATTCTCAGCTCACTGTGGTTGTTTATCTATCTTGATTGAGTCGTGGTAGTTTTCCATTGACTTTAGGTGCACTGCATGGTAATTCTATGAGATGCTCTGAAAGATCTCTTGTATTTCAGACACACTCTTCTTTTTCTTCACTGGAGTAGCAGTCTGGCTTCTCTTTGGCAGTCGGGATCAATCACCTCATCCAGCATAGTAACTCTCTTCTTTGCCATTGATTTAGAGACAGGAGGGGCCCAAAGTGGCAGGTGACAGTGATAACTTCCAGCTCAATGGAATCATTGCTCTGTCTCCTGGTGCAAATGTTGTCTCTTTGAAACTAAGATCTTTATTTTTTTATTTAATTTTATTTATTTATTTATTGGTACCAGAGATCGAACTCGCGACCTTATGCTTGCCAGGCAGATGCTTACACCACTGAGCTAAATCCTCGGCCCTGAACTAAGATCTTTAAACAAGAAGAGTATAAAGTTTCAGGGACAAGAAGTAAAAGTTTTGCTAATGATCACTAGCGGTAATAGCCACCTCTTGATTCCTGAATTCCTGAATCTCAGCTATTAGAAAAACGGTTATTGGAAGTTAATTCAGGGCAAAAAGAGATATTTGGCTTACAATTTGTAGAGGTTTCAGTCCATCACTGGCAGACTCCAAGGAAGGTTGGAATGGCAGACAGGAGAAACAGTTCATAGAAGACGGAAGATAGCAAAGCAACAGGTCATAACAGAGTCTTTCTGCCCGTTTTATCTTATTCAGACTACTTAGGGTAGGTAGCACTCACACCCTTAGTTCTAGTGCCCTTGAACATAGCATGGCACCCTGAATCAATTCCAGCATCAGATCCAGCCACCTCTGAAAAAGCCTCACCCATGACCATATGAGACTTCTGGGGAACATCTAAAAAAAAGCCATAACCCTTGCTCAGCCTTGTAAGACACTTAGATGGTGCTATAATTGTATCTTCAAAAGCCCATTCCACTAGTTCTATCAAGCCAGCTGCTTCAAGATGATGAGGCACATGGTAAGACCATGATTTCTATGGCAGGGGCCCACTATCATATTTCACTTGCTGTGAAATAAGTTCCTTGGTCAGAAGCAAGGCTGTGTGGAATACCATGATGGCAGACAGACACTCTAAGAGTTCATTGGTGACTTTTGGCAGAAGCATTGTACAAAGAGCAGGCAGATCTGTATCCAGAGTAAGTGTTTAGTCCATCAGGAACAGAATGCTTGTTTCGTGGTAGAAGATGTCCAGCGTAATTAACCTTTCACCAGGTAAATGGATGATCACCTGGGCAATCAGTTCTATACTGGAGCCTTGGTGTTGGTCCCTACTGCTGAAAGACTGGGTACTCAGCAGAGGCTGTGGTCTGATCACCATGGTGAGTAAAAATTGGTGTTGCTGGCTTTATGCATTATCTCCATCCCTGTCACTGTGGCCACTTTGTTTATGAGCCCAACAGGCAATGACGAATGGCTGGGCAAAGTGGCTGAGTGGTATTCACAAAACAAGTCACCTTGTCTGCATGATTACTAAAATCCTCTTGTGTTGACAATACCCTTTGGGGAGAATTCAAATGAAACCCAAATATTTTCATGTTTCTCACCTATTCAGAAAAGTCTATCAATGAACTTCTTTGCAAACTCTGTTGTCACTAATATTCCAATCATATTCTTCCCAATTCTCTGATAATCCTTAGCACATCATTGGCCATACCTGAGAATGTCTCAGGACCAATTCTGTGCTAATTAGGGTTCTTCAGAGAAACAGAACTAATAGTGCATATGTTTGTCAAGAAATATAAGTAATCAGCTCACATCGTTGTGGAGGGTTGGCAAGACAAAAACCTGATGGGGGAGGCTGTTTGTTACGCTCGAGACCCAAGAAAGTGTCGTAATTCAAGTACAAGGACAGTCTTGTAGTAAGCCAGGAATAGGCAATGAGACAGATTAGGTCCAAAGGCAGTCTGCTGGCAGAATTTACTCTCATTGAGGGGCAGCTTATCCTTTTGTTCTGTTCAAGGATTGAGCTAATGGGATGAGGCTCACTCACATTATGGAGGGTAATCTGCTTTACTTGAAATTTATATATAAATCAGAGCCAAAAATAGCCCCCACAGAAACATCCAGAATAATATTAAAAAGCACCCTTGCAGAAATATGCAAAGTCTCTGGATACCTGGATTAGCCAAGTTGACACATAAGAGTAACCTCTATAAGGACCATATTCCTCACCTATAAAGTGGAGATGATAAAAGAATCTACTCTGTTGGGTGAACATGAAGTTTATGAGTCAATGAGTATGTTCAGGGCAGCACCTGCACGTAGCACTCAGTGTTTGGTCTTGATTACTATTATTATCACCGGCTTTGGCTCTGTGCTTCACCCTGATGAAAATGCTAAGAACAAGTCCAAGTCCAAGCAGGACTACACAGAATAACAGGGATGTTTGGTTGTGAACACCACTAGTCTGATGAGAGACTTCATGCATTAGAATTCTTATCAGTTTGCAAATGGAGACTTGCAGACTAGTGTCTGCAGGCTGTACTGGCCAGCACTCTTATCAGTCAGTGGCTATTTTGTTGTTATTCCATGAATAAATTTTAATATATTCCATTTTCCCCATAAACTGTTTATTTATTGCTCATATAAATGCAATATGGCAAAGCCATTTACATGACTGGAATCTTTTGCAAACTACTAGAGTACTTCTCTTGCTTTCTCTTCATTTCTTGTGAGAAAATTCATTTTGCTCTACATGCTTTTGAATTAACTAGCACTTCTCAGGAATATAACATCAGTATAAATCAAGAGGCTGATATAGAGTAGACTGATTAAGAATCTGGTTGGGTTTAACCAGAATGGAGAGTAAGCCTTTCTGAGAACTGACTTTGTCATACAGGGTTATCATGAGGTTTAAATTGGTGTGTGTGTTGGGGGAGTCTTTACATAATACTGTGCCTGGTACTTAAGAAGCACCCATGAAGGTGAATTAGGGTGCTTCTTTTCATTAGTAATTCCATATATTGTTGTTCTAGGCTTCCTCCTTGCTCTGGGGAGACCCAGGGACCTGGGTCCTTAAATATCTATATGGAAGAAGTTGCCTGGCAACTAGGATCACCCCCCCTCCATCAAACTGTTACACATGCAAGAAGTGAACTTCAATTGTGGTTAACCTTTGACATTTGGAGCTTATTTATTCTAGCAGCTACTTTCTTAGGCACTTGTGCCTTACCTAATGTCATCAGTTAATATTGCAAGAAGGTCACTGGCCATTTGTGATATCCTCTTCTCCACTGCAGGCTTCGGAAACTTTGATCTGCTAGGGAAAATATCTACCATGCAATGTATTTCCCCCCAGCATCTGCTAGCCAACGTCAGTGCTTTCCTTTTGTGGAACTGTCCTGTCTCCCCACTTACACAGTATCGTGGGTGTTGATTTTAGGATGTAAGAAATGTGCATTTTAATTGAATTACTGTCTTGAGTTCCCATACTATCGGGAGAGTAGAAAAAGAATTCTAATTTGGGGTGGTTCCTTTTTTTTTTTTTTGTATTTGAGCCTAATTTCTGGGTTACAAAATAGGCAACTGGTCTTCAGTGCGATTGATGGAGAAATCCTCATTTCTGTTTGTTCATCACCATCTTCACTTTGAAAGCTCTCTCCATTGGTCCAGGTCTCAGTTACTTTCTTACCCTTTATAGCTATGTGAAGATAAGGAGAATTTATGTGAGAGGACATAGTGTATAGCAATCTGTCTGTGGGTAGAAGAAAGTACTAAGGACAAAAAAGTTAAGATTTTATGGAAGATATAATCCCACCACAAAAAAGCCATGTGGGGCAAGAACTATGTCCTGACTTTATCTTGATACCTAACAAATCAAATTTGTCTCATTAAATTTGCAGATGCTATTTAATGAGAAAAAAAACAGTCAAAAGGCTATAGAAATAGAGGGACATTTTTTCCAATTTTTCTTTTCTTTAGTACTGAGGAATCAAACCCAGTGTCTTTGCACTGAATTATACTCAGCCCTTCTTTTTTGTTTTAAAGCTTTTTATTTTGAAAGAAGTTCCAGTTAAATTGCCCAGGCTGGGCTCAAACTTGTGATCCTTCTGCCTCAGATTCCCCAAGTGCTGGAATCACAGGTTTATACAACCACTCTGGCCCAATATTTTTTGAAACAGTAATTTCAAGTATGGAAAGGTATTGTTATGGGCTGAGTTATGTCACTCCAAAATTCATCTGTTGAAAGATCCCTAGTAACTCAGAATGTGATTATATTTGGAGGTTGAGTCTTTTAAAAAGTAACTAAACTCAAATGAGGTCACTACAGTGAGTCCTAAACTAATGTCATTTGTGTCCTTAAAGAAGAGGAAATCAATACTCAGATGCACAGGAAGGAAAGGGTAGATAGGGCATGGAGAATTCCTTTTACCTTCAGAGGTGCTAAGACTAAAGGAAGGCGATGCTATAATCAGGCAGGATAGCACTAGATGAGCCTCCAGTTTTGTATTGAGGAAGTTTTTTTTTTTAAATTTAACTCATACTAATAAATTTGCTTCTCAATAGTCAAAATTGAACCCATTAGTTCTGCTCCTGGCCATATTGTAATAACCAGTACTACTTGTTTCCTTTCTGCTGTAAATAACTAGACAGCTGGTAAGAACATATGATGGAATGTTTTTTAGGCATTGGACAGACAAATTATGATCCCTGAGAGAAAGGATGGTGAAGGGAGCACTGAGGAGCTGTCAACTGAAACATTTCCAGAATGCACCATGATCTGGGAGACAAGTCCACCTGGTCAGTGTGGAGAAATCTCTCCAACCACTGTGTTAACTTTCTATTGTGGCTGTAATAAATTACTATGCACTTGATTGCCTTAAAAGAACACAAATTTATAGTTTATGGTTGTATAGGTCAGAAATTTGACACAGACCTCATGAGACTGAGATCAAGGTGTTGGCATAATGGATCATTTGTGGAGGACTGAGAGAAGGATCCCTTTCTTTGCTTCTCTCACTTCAAGAGTCCACTGACTTCCCCTGACTCATAGCATCCATCTTCAAAGTCAACAACACAGAGCCACATCCATGTCACACTGCTCTCTCTCTCTCTCTCTCTCTCTCTCTCTCTCTCCCCCGCCCCCTCTGGTTCTATCTTCTGTCTCTCTCTTCTGGGTCTCTATGGGTCCACTGGGGTAACCCAGGATAAGCTCCCTGTTTTAAAGTCAGCTGATGAGCAACATTAATTCCAGTCGCTACTTTAATTTCCCCATCATGTAACCTAACATAGTCCCAAGTTCTGGGAATTAAGATGTAGACATCTTCGAGAATCTTAATTTCACTTATTGTAAACATTTATTTGAGAAATTTTATTGTTTTAAAAACAAGAAGTTATGACATGGCAATAGTGATAAACTAATCCAGAGTAATGGCTGCTCTGGACCCAGTGTAACAAAGCTTAAAAACAAGCTCACAAGGTCTAGTTAATCCATAATTAAATTAATGCTTGAAAACAAACTCTCTTAAAAAAACACAATACAGACATAAAACAATTCAACATTTATAATCTCAATAAAAAGATACTAGACATTTAAAGTAGGAAAATATGAATCATAACAGTAAAAAAAAATGAAGCAATTATCCAGGCTCAGAATGGCAGCAATAATAAAACTATCAAACAAGAACTTTAAAAAGATACTTATGAATAGCTCAAGAATTTAAAGAAAACATGTCCATAATGAGGAGAGAAATGCAGACTATAAAAAGAAACAAGAATAATTTCCATGGAACAAAATGAAATGAAAAATTCCCTAAATAGCTTTAATAAGAAATAGAGTATTACTGAAGAAAAGATCAGAGAACTTAATGAAATAATCAAAAAAATTGTCTAGATTGAAGCACACATAAAAAATCAGGGGAAAAAGGAAAGAGGTTAAGTGATTTGTGGGACAATATTTAGTGGTCTAACTTATACAAACAGAAGTCCCATAGAAGGGAAGACAGAAAATCTATTTGAAGAAATAATAGCCAAAATTTCTCCAAATTTTGTGGAAACCATGAGTATATAGATCGAAGAAGCTCAGTGAACCACAAGCAGAATGAATACAAACAAAACACATTATAGTACACCAGAATTAAATTGCTGAAAGGCAAAGATTGAAAAGGAAATTCTGAGAAGTGGCAAGAGAAAAATACATTGCACAGGGGAAACAAAGACAAGTGTATTCATAGACTTCTTGTCAGGAAAAATGGAGGCACGAAGATAGTGTCACAGTGCTGGAAGTGAAAAGAGAAGTTGATGTTGAATTCTCTCTATGTTGTTAAGGTTTGGGTTCGGTTGGAATGTGTCCCCCAAGGGTTGGAGGCATGGTTCTTAGTATAATGAGATTGTGAATGTTTAAAGGGTGGAACCCAGTAGGAATTCCTTAGATCACTGGGGGCCCTGACCTTAGAGGGGATTAAGGTAGTTCTTGTGTGACTTTGAGTTAGTTCTTGCAAGAGCAAGTCATTATAAAAGTGAACCCAGTACCAGTGAACTGAATCTCTCTGGTTTTCTGCAGTGTGATCTATTCACACGTGTCCTTCCTCTGTGATATCATCATCTTTATGTTCTTACCAGAGGTTCAACACATGGGGCTACCTGATGTTCTACCTTTAGACTCCAACGCTTTGAGCTAAATAAATCTCTCTTTATAAAGTCAGCCCATCTCAATTACTTTTAGTAATTTAGTAATGAAAAATAGACAAATTGTTTTAGTAATTTAGTAATGAAAAATGGACAGATACATATATCCAGCAAAAATAACCTTGAAAAGTGCAATCAAAGTAAGACTTTCATCCAGGAGACCTCCACTATAAGTGACACTAAAGAAAGATTTGGGGGCCTGAAGGAAAGTGATACTAGGTTGAAACATGGATCTATATAAAGAATAATACTTTCAGTTTTTTTTCCATTTAGTATAATGTTGGCTGTTGGTTTGTCATAGATGGACTTTATGAGATTGAGGTAGATACCATCTATTCTGAGTTTTTGTAGGTTTTTTTTTTATCATGAATGAGTGTTGGACTTGATCAAAAACTTTTTACATCTATTGAGATTATTATGTGATTTTTGTCTTTGGCTCTGTTGATATGGTGTATTACATTTACTGATTTGTGTATGTTGAACCATCCCTGCATTCCTGGGATGAATCCTATTTGGTCATGGTGTATAGTCATCTTGATAATGTGCTGGATTCTGTTTACTAGTGTTTTATTGAGAGTATTTGCATCTATATTGATTAGGGAGATTGACCTGCAGTTCTCTTTTTTTGGTTAGATCTTTCTCTGGCTTATGAATCAGAGTAATACTTGCCTCAGAATGAGTTAGAGAGAATTGCTTCCCTTTCAATTTTATTAAAGAGTCTGAGGAGTATTGGTATTAAGTCTTCTCTAAATTTCTAGTAGAATTCAGCTGGGAATCCATCAGGTCCTGGGCTTTACTTTGTTGCTAAGTTTTTAATTATGTTTTCAATTTCAGTAACTGATATTGGATCATTCAAAATTTTTATATCTTCTTGATTCAGCTTTGGTAATTCATACATTTCGAGGAATTTGTCCATTTCTTCTATGTTTTCCAGCCTATGCAAGTAAAGATTTTCAGCAGGTATTGATGGTCTTCTGAATTTGCACAGGATCTGTAGTAATTTTACCCTTTTTGTTCCTCATTGCATAAATTTGAGTTTTTTCTATCTCTTTCCTGATAAAGTGGCTACAGGTTTGTCAATTTTGTTTATTCTTTCAAAGAACCAATTCTTCAATTCATTAATTTTTGTATTGTTTTCTTAGACTCAATTGCATTAATTTCTGCTTTGATCTTTATAATTTCCTCCCTTCTCTGAGCTTTGGTCTTGACATGCTTTTCTTTTTCTAGGTGCTTGAGGTGTAACATTAAGTTGTTTATTTGTGCTTATTCTGTTTTCCTGATGTGATAATTCATTGGTATATATTTCCCTCTTAGGACCACTTTCATTGCATCCCATATGTTCTGCTATGTTGTATCTGCTTTTTCATTTAATTGTAGATACTGTTTAATTTCTTCTTTAATTTCATCTATGACCCATTGGTTGTTCAGGAGGGCATTATTTAATTTACATGTGCTTATGTAGTTTTTGCAGTTTCTTTTGCCATTAATTTCCAATTTCAGTGCACTGTAATCAGAAAATATGCATGGGATAATTTTTAATTCCTTTGCATTTACTTAAGCATGTTCTATGGGCTAATATATGGTCTATTTTAGAGAATGTCCCATGTGCAGCTAAGAAGAATGTGTATTCTGATGTTCCTCAGTGGAACACTTTGTAAACATCTAGTAAGTTCATTTCTTCACAGATTTGATTCAGTTCTGTTATCTTTCCTGACTTTTTGTCTAATTGACCAATCTTTTTGTAACAATGGGATATTAAGGTCTTGTTATAATTGTGTTATTGAATATTTGATTTTTCATGTCTATTAATATTTGTCTTATATAAGCTGGTGCTCCCATATTTGGTGCCTATACATTTATGAATGTTATCTCTTCCTCTTGAAGTTTTTCCTTAACAAGTAGTGACCTTCTTTATCTCCTTTGATCATTTTTGGTTTGGTGTTCACCTTGTTTGTAAACAGAATAGCTATCCCTGCTTTTTTCTGGATTCCTGTCTCATGGAATGTTGTTCTCCATCTCTTGACTCTCAGTCTGTGAGTTTCTTTTTAAGTTAGATGTTCCTTGTATACAGCATATTGTTGAATCTTGTTTCTTGATTCATTCTGCCAATCTATTTCTTTTAATTGGTGAATTGAGGCCATTTATATAGATGGTTATTACTAATATGAATTGGCTTATCTTTGTCATGTTGTTTTCCTGTTGTTGGCTCCCTGCTTTTCCCCTTTGTTTAATCACTTTCCCAGGTTGGTGGTTTCTTTCTGCTTTTCTGGGAATTGTGGTCATTTTTTATCTCTATCCAGAATATCTTTCAGTACTTTTACTAGGGTTGATTTGGTGAACATGAATTTCTTCAGTTGTTTTTTATCATGGAAGTATTTTGTCTCTGCATTAATTTTCAGAGATTGGTAAGCTACATCAATCTGGGTTGGGAGCTGTTTTATTTTAGGGCTTGAAATACCTCACTTTAAGCTCTTCTTGACTTGAAAGTTTGTGTTGAGAAGTCGGTGGTGATTCTAATGGGCTTTCCTTGAGAGGTGATCAGTTTCTTTTCTCTAACAGCATTTTGTATTCTATTTTTATGCTGAATTTATGGGATCTTGATTATTATATGTTTGGGCATTGGTTTATTTTGGTTATGGCTGTTTGGAGTTCTAGATGTCTCACTTATCTTTATATCAGATTCTTTTCCCATGCTTGGGAAATTTTTGCTATCACTTCTGAAAATAGTTTTTTTAAATGTCATTTGTGTTGATTCCTAGGTTTTCATTTATACCTATAAGTCTTATATTGTTTTTCTTTGCATCATCTTGGAGCTGCTGAATTATTTTATGGTCCCTTGTTATTTTCAAGAGTTCTTTCCTTTAATGATTGCTAGTGGCAATCATGTCTTCAAGGTCTGAAAGACTATCTGCAGTCTCATTCAAGTGGTTTTGACAGCCTTCAGTAGAATTTTTAATTTCCTGAATATCTATTTGACTCTGTTTCATGTGTGCTATTTCTTTCTTATATTGCTCATTGAAGGTTTCCATCATTTCCCCTCTTACACTGTTTTGTTGTTTGTTTGTTTTGGTATCAGAGATCAAAGTCAAACCTTGTGTTTGCCAAACAGGCACTTATACCACTGAGCTAAATCCCCAGCCCAACTCCTGTACTTTTTTAAAATCTATGTCTTCTCTAGCTATACTGAGCAACTCCTTCATTAAGGTTGTCATTTTTTTTTATTTTGAAAAGAGTAAAACCAAATGAGAAAAACAAAAACAAAAACAAAACAAAATGGGATAATTCAAAACAAAAGGATGAACATAGTACATAATTTAAAACCACAATACAAGGTGATCTGCAATGGTTACCATGATGTCTCTTGTTATCTTCAATAGAATTGCCCATATCATCAGGTACAATAAAATTGAACATAGCAGTACAGAACAAAATCAATAAAAACAAAACATGGAGACATTATAGGACTTCAAAAGAGGGTAATAGTCAAACCAGAATGGGTAACATAGTAAATCTTATTGTCTTCAGAGTAATTGCCTATACTCTCAGTCTTGATACTATCAAACATAACAGATTCAAATAAAATCATTCAAGACAAGACAGCAATCGAACAAGACAGAGTCAAATAAAATCAGTCAAAACAAGGCAGTGAAAGCAATACAGGCTTTCAGATTAAGTTAATAGGAAATTAAAATTATTACCATAGTATAACCTGCTTTCTTTGGAATAGCTGTCTATGCCCTCAAATATAGTACAAGTAGACAAACTGGAACAGAATATAGCCAAACTAAACAGCGAGGAAAGCAATATGGATTTCAAATTATGATACAAGATTAACAATGTCCTCTGCCTTCCCTATTTAGAAAATTCCTCCCCTTTCACTTTCCCAGGGTGCACTGTACATGTTGTATCCCACTAATTCCTTTAGTTTTTAGATTAGGGAGGCAACTGCTATTTACCTAAGTGGTTCTGAACCTTTTTACCCCTGAGCTTGGTCTCAAGTTGTATCCATTTACCTACAAGAACCTCAAGGTTTTCCTTCCTTATAGCTGAGTAGTTCTCCATTATATAATAGGGTTATGTCTTTCCAACCAATCTGTAGCTGATGGGCAAGCTACCCCCACTTTTTTCTGGTTCCCTGTCACATAGAGCATTATTTTCTCATCTTTGATTTTTCAGTCCATAAACCTTCTTTCAGGTTAAATATATTTCTTATATAGAACATTTCAATGAACCCTATCTCCTGATCTACTCTGTCTGTGTTCCTTTTTATTAGTATATCGAGGCTATCCATGTTAGAGATTATGGCCAATCTTCTCTGCCATGCTATTTTTATGCTGTTGGTTGTCTACTTTTCCCCTTCATCCCACTGTCTGCTCCACTGTGTGAGCCTCCTCTGTTGCTGTTCTTGGAACCATGGTCTTTTTTTCTCTCTCTCTAGAATGTCCTTCAGTATTTTTTGTAAGGTTGGACTGGTGGTCATGAACTCCCCCAGTTCCTCTTTCTCATGGAAGCGTCTTGTTTCTCCATTAATTTTGAGAGATAGTTTTGCAGGGCACAGCAACCTGGGTTGGAGGTTATTTTCTTTCAGGACTTGGATACTTCAATCCAAGCTCTTTCTGATTTGATGGTTTGTGTCAAGAAGCCTGTTGTGATTCTGATGGGTTTTCCTTTATAGGTGATCTGTTTCTTTTCTCTGACAGCTTTTAATATTCTGTTCTCATGTTGAATTTCTGGGATCTTGATTATTATATGTCTGGGTGTAGATCTATTTTGGTTATAGCTGGCTGGAGTCGGTATGCTTCATATATCTGGATAACATTTCCTTTTCTTATGCTTGGGAAGTTTTCTTTAATTATTTCTGTAAATAGCCTTTGTATTTCATTTGAGTTTATCCCTGCTTCTTCACTCACATTTTTTATTATTAAGTTATAGATCCTCTTGTCATCCTCTAGCCTTTGTATTACTACTTCCTGGCTCCTTGTTATATTTTAGAGATCTTTTCTTTCACAGTCACATGTTGCAAACCTGTTTTCAAGGTTTGATAGTCTATCTTTAGTTTCTTTCAAGCAGTTTTGCCAGCTTTCAATGGAGTTTTTAATTTCCTGGTAGTCTCTTTGAATCTGTTTCATGTATTCTAGATTTTTTTTTTATATTCTTCATCAAAGGTTTCTCTGCTTGCCAGGGAGGTGAGTGGGTTGCTTTCTTTTCCAGTGCCCTAAGTCCCTACATAGCACAGATCTCAGGAGACACTGGCTGGCTGGTTCTCTTCCTGGGTTGCCTGCTGCTCATTCGAGCCACAGCTGCTTACCAGAGAGGCCAGTGGGTTGCTTTCTTTCCCAGCACCCTAGGTTTCAACATGGCACAGATCTTGGGAGATGCTGGCTGGCTGGTTCTATCCCTGGGGCGCCTGCTGCTTGCTCAAGCCATGGCTAGCAATTCTACTTCTGAGTGTCTACCCAAAATCATTGAAAGCAGAGATATGAACAGATATTTGTACACCCATGCTCACAGCAGCATTTTTCATGGTATCCAACAGGTAGAAGAAAACTTTAGTGAATCTTTTTGTCACTGTAACAAAATATCTGACACAGACTGCTTATAAAGAAAAGACTTACTTAGTTCACAGTTTGGGAGGTTTGAAGTCCAAGTTCAGGTGGTCCCACTGATTTGACCACTGGTGAGGACAACTGATGGGGGACACATCTTGAGATGAGAATGTGTAGGAACAGGCACTCACATCTAGATAAGGAGCAGAAAGAGGACAGGAGGGGCCAGGGTTACTCTTCTTATGACAACCTTCTCCCAAGAACTACCAAAAAGGTTGCCAGAGAAATATCTCATGTCTCCAGTGTCTTAAGGACTTCATGCAAGGGCCCACCTCCCGAAGATCCCACCACCCCTAATAGTGCTCTCTTGTGGGCCAAACTTTGCATCACAGTGGACCCTACTGGGATGCTCCAGGTACAAGAAAACCTTAGTGCAGCCAGAGTGTCCAACAACAGCTAGGTGGACAAATAAAAGGTGGCGCATACAAAAATAGAAAATTATTCAGCCTAAAATAGAAGGAAGTTTTAACAAAACTACATCAATAAATCTTGAAAACATTAGGCTAAGTTACTAAATAAGGCAGTTACAAAATGGAAAATACTATATGACTCCTTTCACCTGTGTTTCTTTGACTAGTTAAATTCATAGAAACAGAAAAAATAGGATTACCCAGGACTTAGGAGAAAGAATAATAGGGAGCTCCTCTGTAGTGGGTACAGAGTTTCAATTATGGAAGATGAAAAATTTTGGAGATGATTGGTGGCGATGGTTGTCCAATAACATGAATCCATTTAAAACCACTGAACTGTACATTTAAAATGGTTACAGTGGCAAATGCCATATGTATTTCACCACGTACAAAAGAAAAGAAATGACAATAATAAAGGATTTGAGGGTGGAAACCTCAGCATGTCTTTAGGGTGACAGAATTAACTTTTTCTCCTTTTTTCCACATCAGAGGGAAATTCTTATACTGCAATCTGGCCCAGTTCCCCAGTTCCCCTTGAAGAGAATTCCTGTGTGCTAGCAATCTCTGGCCAAGTGGGCCTGTGGGTCTGTATCTGGCATGAGAGCTCAATTTTTCTTACTTCCCAGTTTAATTTAGGGGAAGGCACTTCACTAAAGTGCTTAAACAGGAAGGAGAGATTACCAACACTGTTATTTTCTCTGACAACAGCCTCAAGATGCAAGCTAATGCTACCATTATCCTTTTCTTTCAGTTTCTCTAAAAATACTTATCTCTTACTAGATCCTGCAGAGAAGGGAACTTTGTCTGCTTTCACAGATTGGGATAAACTATAGATGCCCGGTTCTTATGGGCTCTGCAATGATAAAAGTCCCTGGTCTTCCATGGACCTGTCCTTTGATAGGTGCTCGCTATGGATTCAGGGGTCAGGTCAGATTCAGGACATGGATATGGAGTTCCTTCTTGAATGACAGAATGAGTGATCCATGTATACAGTAAACGCTAGACCTCATGGATAATTATTTCAACTTGGTACCAATGCAAAACAGAGAGCAACAGAGCACTAGCACTGATGCTATAATTTTCAAAATGGAAAGAGTAATAACAATCACGATGTTGACTAACAATTTAGGTCGTTTTACATAGTGATTTATTTAGTCTTCACACTTGTGCCATAGGGAAAGTTTTATTATTAGTCTGATATCACAGATGAGGAAACTCAAGCACAGGTAGGTGAGGTAACTGTTCCAGCTGCAGGCTTGTCCACAAATTTTGGCTTCTTTTTCTTGACACAGGATATTCCACTGAGATGCAGACTAGTTTGAGGCTTTCTCTGTGTCACTGTATAATTCAAATTATTCTGCTAGCAAGCTTTGGGAAGTCGACTCAGATTTGCTGAAGCAAGTGTGGGAAATTATTAGTGGGATACATAAAAAGATCAGGTGTTTGGTTTCAGGCCTAGCTGAATCCAAGTGATCGTATGCTTTCCTGTCCATCTGTCTGTCTCTCTCTCTTTTTTTCTCTCTCTCACACACATACACACATATTCAGATGCATACACAGATACAAGTGCACGTATAACACACACATTCTCCGTTTCTAAGATCTGCTTACATCTCTTCTGACGTGCATAAACCGGATAGCATCAGGTTTACACAGTATCTAAAAGTTTAAATGTGATAGGATGAGAGAGTTTCTGTCTACCCTTTGAAGTCCAGAATGAGGCCTGGGACTGAGTCCTCTGGGCTTGCCTTGGGTCACTTAACATCCCACAGCTAATGCCTATGGATGGTAGGAGGACACCTCAGACTGCCCTGGTCTGTGTCACCAGCTCATCTTCATGCCTGGGTTGGAGAGGGGTTCACCTTCATCTGAACTGTGTGAACCAAGAGTGTAGGGAGGAAAACCAAGGTACTATGACCAGAAGGTGGAGGAGGAGGAGGACGTACACCCAGGTCAGACAAAAATAGCAGATATGCACTGCCCCCATCAGGAGGGCTGTCAACAGCTAGTGTCTGACTCAAGGTTGAGCATAGGGAATTTCTTTCTTTTTCCTTTTCTTTCTTTTTTTTTAAAACTAAGGCTGAAACTCATAGCCTTGTGCTTGCCAAGCAGGTGTGGTACTGCTGAGCTATATCTCCAGGTCTAAGCTTGGGAAATTTCTGTACCATTGGATTTCATGTATAATATCCAGTTTTCTCCCTACGATGCTTGATGACAAATCCCTTTTGAAGATTTTAACTACTTTGAATTCATAACTCATGGATCACTCAAGAAATCTAGCCATTGGTAATACATTCCTGGAGTGCTGCCATATATGTAATTTTAATATTCATTTTTTTCACTCAACAGAGATTAATGGAGCACTAACTATATGTAAGGATGTTGAACCATAGAGGTGAGTTGAGGCCATGACCCTATCTACATTCCAACTAGAAACTTAACGTTTAATGCCATTTAATATAGGTTTGCTTGACGAGGTAAACCACAAGCAACTTTTGCACATGATGTTGGATTTTCATGTAACACCATGGATAGAATTTCAAATAGAAGGCAGTCAATACATATTTGGTAATTTATTACATGAGAGTAAAAATTTGTCTTCTCATATCATTTTTTTCCACTTTTACTTGTATACTCCCTGACCAATCAGATTGTGAGTGATGAAAACTACCAACTACATTTCCAACAACAGTGATATAATGCTCTTTAGTCTAGGTGCTAGAAATGGAAATTATCTGATATGGAGCCCCATGTCCTCTAATCATTTGTATAAGGGTCTAGGAATGGAAAGTCTTGCAACTGCCCTTTTCCCCTTTCTGTATTTTTGCTATCTTTGATCTTGAATTTTAATCTTATTTGGTGAAATTATTTCTAGTGAGGTGCTCGAAGACTTTCAAGTGTCTCTGCCTTTTGAACATTAGCTTCTTTTTTAGTGTGTTTTTCCTAATTATTCTAAATATAGTATAATGACCCTGAAAGCAGAAAAAAAACCATTTTATGTTCTTGAATTTTATTTTATATTCATAGCTTCCACTTAGTATCTCTCTTCCACTTAGTTCTTAGATTCATTTCAATGTCATTTATGAGGTGCCTGCCAGGATTATAGTCATTTCCATATATGTTACTGTACATTTAGGGAATAAGTTAGTTAATTTGATTTAAACATGATATCTGTGTGTATACCTGCTCAAAGATCCTATCATAGTTACTTTAGAGCTGTGCTATTGTACATTATTTAATATATATTTAGCAATTTTTTAATCAACTGTTTATCAAATGGTTACCATGTATCAGGTACAACTTCAGACTTTGGGAATACAGCAGTGAATAAGATAAAATTCTGCTGTTATGGAGCTTTTGTTGAAGAGATTTGGTTCCTTCTGCAGCCAGTGTCCTTGGCAGATGACTGTCATCTCACTGTGTGTTCATCTGACCATCTCTATGTGCATGCAGGAGTCAGGTGTGTGTGTGTGTGTGTGTGTGTGTGTGTGTGTGTGTGTTCATTCCACTCTTTTCTTCAAAGGACATCGTTCAAGTTAGACCAGATCCCTTTTAACTTAATCATCTCTTTAAAGACCTTACCTCCAAATACTGTCACATCTGGAGGTCCAGGGGATTTAGGCTTCAGCATATGAATTTTACAGTGGACACAATGTAGCCCTAAGAGGGCGTCAGGGTAGACCTCTAGTGGAGGTGATGAAATCTGAGCAGAGTCCTGAATAAGGGGACAGGACATGATTGTGGCAAAGTCTTTTGGACAAGGAGTACCTTGGCAGGGGACTGTGACGGTGACTATGATATGGCAGTGTCCTGGCTCCAGAATCTGCACGGGAGAGACAGAATGCCGCAGGCAAGCACAGGCACCAGCTTGGGAAGAGACGTGATGAGGACTGCACTTTCTCCTGAATGGTACCAGAAATCTTATGATGTTTTCAACAGGGCAGAGATGTAATTTCATATGCATGTTTAAAGGCTAATTTAAGAATTCACAACAGGCTCTTTGTAAACTTCTGAGCATTCGGTGGTCAAGATCAGAGTAAGCATGAACCTTGACAGAAATACTGTATCATAGACTCATTTAAGGCTACTAGTTTTCAGGCTGTGGAAGTTATTTTCCACTGGTTTTCTAGGAATTTCTTCCCTGGAGGGTTCAGATAGCAGCTGGAAATTATTTGGAATACTGGATAACTGCTAAATCTTCTCCTGTCACATTCAATGATGCTGAGTTTATGACAAGAGAAATCTGTGGTTTGATTTGCATATGTAGAAGAACACCTTTTTCATGGCGAAAAGCTCTCATTATGATAATCTGGAGTTTTTATACAAAGCAATGTTACATGACATCACTTGGGACAACAGGAGTCAGGGAAAACTCTGAGGTGTCTTTTCTATCTTTGACAAATGCCATCTCTAGGCTTACAAGAAGTAATCAGAGGGTGAATAACAAGTACTCTGGAATGTTTTGAGCGATTTATTGCCAAAAGATAAAGAGATCACAAAACAGTTTACACACAACCCATTTAGACCCTATTCTGAATTAATCAAGGGTTGCCATTTCTAAAACCCCACATACAGGAAGCCTGCACGTGAGCTCATACCACAACAACTGACTTTTTTTTAGTTAAATGGTTATTCTCATTTTTGAGATATATTTTATGATGTATGGTTTCTAGAGTGCTTTTGTTATGTTCAGATATAAGCACTACTATATACCCAATAGAAAGCACACTCCTTGAATAGACCGATAGGAATTTTCATAGGAACATGTAGATACATGCAATTAACTTTCTTTTCTGTATTTCTAAGAAGGTTGCTGAGGATTGTCTGCTAAGACCAAAAATTTTCATTATATAGAAGAGGATAATATCACACACTCACACACACACACACACACACACACACACACACACCTGGAGTGGGGGGAGAGAGAATGAATTTCTATTGTAGTATCCTGGTTAGAATTAGTAAAAAGTTAAGGCCATATGTTACATTTCAAAAATAACAATACACTACTGTTTTCATCATCATTCCTTTTGAAACATAGTATCTGTTTCCATGAAGAAGGAAATGGTAAAGAGAAAACAAATTTCAACTACTGTAAGCCTTGAGCATCATTTAGAAATCACCAGAAACAGCTTTAATGTTCACTTAGTGTGAACATGAAACTATTTGCCTGGCTTCTCCTGTCCCCATAGAGAGAGAGAAAATTGACTAATAGATTCTGGACAAATAATTAACATCTTATATGTGTAAAAAAGTTTTAAGAGGGCCTCCCTGGTAAGCAGCCATGGCTCAGGCTAGCTGCAGCCACCCCAGGGGGAGAACCACCCAGAGTCTCCTGAGATCTGTGCCATGTTGGAACTTAGGGCACTGGGAAACCAACCAACCGGCTTGCCGCCTTGGTAAGTGGCTGTGAGCCTATCAGCGCACAGGCTGAGAATCAACCTTCACTCCCACCTCCACCCCCCGCCATTAGCAAGTGGGAGCCAGAGATCTGAGCATCTCTTGGAAGGTTGACCATATGCCGTGTAGCAAATAGAGGAGATTTCCTTCTACCATCTCTTTGATGGCAAATATTGTTATCACTGTTTTGCTTTGTTCTGCTTAATTGTATTGCTCTATTCAATATTCTATTTTGATAAGTTCTATAATGTTTTGTATTTCATTTGATTTTGCTATACCTGATTGAAAGAACAACTATTGTGAAGATAATGAGATACTCTATGGTACTTATGACTGTTATCCCGGTATTCTGCTGTGAAGTCCTGTACCAATTTCACTGGTTTCAGTTGACTTTGTTCTGTCTTGTTCTGTTGTATTTTACTACCTTCAAAATAATAAAAAAAAAATTTTAAGTTTTAAGGGTAAAAATAATCTAATGTGGATTTTAGATATCTGTGCCTGTAGCATATTTAGAATACTCCTCTAAAGCTTGCATTCAGAACCCTGGAGAACCAAATGCCTTAGGAACATAGCACATTTTTCAGTGGTTCCTTAGAAGATGGTATGCAGAGCATGAACCAGGATGTCTTAGTCAAGTTCTCAGGCATTGTGAGGTTGTCCTCGATGGCTGAATTAAGAGGATAATGTGGTATTGAAGTAATATGGTTATACCTGTTTTGATAAGTAAAGATAGAAATTATTCACAACCACCCTGTCCTCAGCAAGTTGTGTTCCTGTGCATTCTGAAACCACAAATCTTCATTCTGAGTCTTACTATGAAGTCCTTGTTGTGAGGGTGTGGCAAGTGTTACCAAGCTGTTAGATTAGCAAGGTTCTACTGCATTTTCACTTTAAGCCAGAGAGCTTCCACGGCTGAGCTGTAATGCTCCTAAAATGCCTACATAACAAGATCCAGACGTCCAGTTGAATCCCAAATGGTGAACAGCCAGTGGCATTTATACATTATTACCTTGCTAAAGCCAGCTAAAAAGACACTGCCTAAACCCCAAAACAGAGGAAACCAGTGCAGGAAATATGTGGCTCCTTCAGTTACAACATACTGCTGCAGACGGGAAGGTAATTCCGTTTTCTAGAGAATACCAGTGTGAACTCCAGTCCCTTCTTAAGAGGAGACGTACAATACAAAGAATGAACCTAAATTATCCTAGTGATGACTAAATGTTACATTTAGCTCCCCAGAGCCTGTTCTTGGAACAGAATTTCAAGGAATCCCATTTAGCTGCTAGCCAACTGGGACTTGCTGCATACTTGAGTAAACATAAAGTTTCCTAATAAACTGCCTTTCTGAGAAATCTGAAGTACTAAAAACCTTAAGTTCAGGAAAACTTGAATCTCTCAGAGAGGTATAAAAAGGGATCAAGTTTAAGAACAATAGGTCTAGAAAGAAAACCCAAGTGAACCCAGAGCAGGTAGTGAAAAGAGTTTCAGAAATTACACTTTGGAAAATTACATTCCAGTTGTCAATTGGGGCTCCAGTTTGTGAAGGTACCTGGACCCACGAATAGGATGAATCTGGTACAAAACCTGTCTGCTTGGCTTGATTCCAAGTCATCTGTGACTTTCATTTCCATGCGAGTGATGAATTTGACAGGTGTGACGCTGGCCCTGAGCTGACCACAGTAGACAAGGACTACAAACTGAGGCCTTGGGCCTGAGCTTGAGCGAGGCACGGCACACAAACACCAGCAGTAAAGGAGGGTAGTACGGAGCTGGGGTTTCAGGGAGAGACTTTGATGAATTAGGTAGACTTTAGTGATTTGTGACCTGGGACATAAAGATGAATTTTTCCTTTGCTTGGTTACTTAAGACAGCCTGTCAGAAGGGTTGGGGATGAGGTCAGAGATGCAGAAGTGTTCTTGTGCTACAACACCCAAACTTCACAACCCAGAAGGATGAACAGAATCTCTGTGACTCCTCCGGCAGCATCCAAAGTCGCATGGGGGAAGGCAGTACTGTTTACTAGAAAGATGAATGATGACATTTAATTTGCTATCCAAATAAATAAAAACACATTTCTGACTGTATATCTGTGTATCAGCTTGCCTAGGAACTACTGGGTAGATTTTTCACTGCAAGGAGTGCACATTTGGACTTAAAACACAAACTTTAAAAATAGGCCTAAAGCATAGGCTCTTATGGGAGCAGGTGACTACTAATAAAGAATTGCACCATGTTATTATCATAGGTCAGATTCTCCTAGAAATGGCATTGGAGATGAGAATTTATGGGCCGTGGTTTATTAAGGAAGTGCTCCAGGGGAAATCAGTCCAGGAGGAGGAGGAACGGAGAGGGGAGATGCAGGATGGGGAAGAGGAAAGGGCCAAGCACAATGGAGCCATTGCAGGCCAAACTGTAGCCTTATCGCAACCCCATGGAAAGCAGAAAAGTGCAAGTTACATCTCAGACTCCAGTCATTAGGCAGAGAGTGGGGGTTCAGATTCTGCACCGGTTGGTCACTGACCAGGAGCCCCCAGGGAGAACCTAAATTTCCAGGATACTGGCTCAGTCTTCCAAAGCGAATTCATGGCACTGACCTCTGGGGAGCAAACAGAAGCCAAGGAAGTGCACATAAGAATGGAAATGGGATTCTGAGGGGAGAAAATAGAGCCCTGACAGTGTTCACCACACGTAATGAGACCCATAGGCAGAGAACAAAATAGATGTTTCAAATCGGAGTCCAAAATGCCATGTGCTAGGCTCACCAAATTGCAGTACAAGTGATTCACAGTTGAGCTGCTGCTCACAGGGCCAACTCCATGTGGCCAGTGGTGGCAGATTTGTAGACTTTGTGATGCTTTTGAACCACGGCTGATGATTCCTGGGCGACGCTGTTAGGCAAGCTTCTGCACAGTGCCATGTGTCTATTAAGTCCGTCCCTCTCCTTCTGCTGGCCTCAAGCAGCTAATGAGCCTCCTTACTCCACCTGTGCCTGGCTGAAGCCCTTGTCTCTTTGATGACTGGAGGGACTTCCACGGTTCTCATCAAGAAGACTCCGTAATCAAAGGCTAACTGTGCTACCATACAGCCAGAGCGTCCCAGAAATGGAGGTTAATTAGGACTGGAGGAGGCGCGCAAGGTTTTTGGAGAAGGAAAGACTTCACTTTGGCTTTGAAAATCAGCAGAATTTGGATAGGAGGAGGAGAGAAGGAAGGGCCTACAGGCAAAGGGGAACAAATTGAGGAAAGGCACAGAGGTAAGAAATAATGTATATTTTGATGACCTTAAGTTGCAGACTCACTGAGGCCAAGAATCACAGCCCAAAAGGCTGACTGCTGGTCACCCCTGAGTCTGAAAATTAGGTCATGGTCTCAAGCTGTCTCCCCCATGCTGCTTGCTTCAGCTTCTTTCTGATTCTCTGCCCAGTTCTCCACTCAGACTTGCTTTTCCATCAAGCTGTGTCAAGCTCCGGACCATCCTCCTAATTAATACGTGCCAGGTCCCAAGAGCTGACAAGCTTTCAATACAAAGAAACAAACGGTACAAGCCAGGATGAAAAGCTGAACCAAATAAAGATAGCAGGGGGTGTTTTGAGTGAATAGCATCATGAAACAGGCAAATTTCATAGACATTTTGGAAAAGGGGAAACCTGATGTGTTAATTAGGAATCTATTTCCGTAATAAGACTGCTCAGAGGAAGGTAATAAAAGAAACACAAGGGGCAGCGGAGGGAACACTTCGGGCAGAAGGGAAGTTTCCCAGAAGAGGGAGGAGTTTATTTCTCTCTGTTGTCTTCTGTGTGTCTGTGGTCTGTCGGCTCTGTGAAACAGGGGACTGCCCCTTCTGGGTTGTGTAAAGCTCAGCGAATCAGGAGTGTCGGGTATAAATAACAAAGCGGTTTCTGCCCCCCAGGGCCGGACTGAACAGGAAGTACTGCAGCCTCACCAGTTCCAGCTGGTGATGGATTTTGGTTTTTCAGGGCAGAATCTATGCAGAAGAACTGCCTGCTGCTGCGCGGGGTTCAAAACAAGGGAAGTGTGGCCCGGAAGTGATGTGCAGAAGCATCCACGGTAAAGCAGGGGAGCTTGTGGGGTCAGAGGCAGCCAGGCCTAGGGGATATGGGTCACCAATCCTGAACCCAGCTCTGCCACTTGCTGGCTCTGTGGCCAGGCCATCCGATTGTAGAAAGGACATACTATCTTCCACACTACTGCCAGACTAATTTTCCAAAAACACAGCTGTGGGCATCTCTCTCTGCTGCATAGAAAGGCTCCCAGGTGCCCAGAGAAGCAGTCACTGCTTGGTGTTGGTGAAACTCTGGGATTTGAGTGTTTTTTGTGAGCCATTTAGTAACCACCTTTGTAAACTTCACTTGTATCTATATAGAGTAAAGACAGTGATGGTTACTGTATTATTGGGCTCCTGGAAAAAATCATATAAATCATTTGTTAATTGAGCATTTGTTAATTGAGCAAGTGCTCAATTAACAGCAAATTTCATTATTGGCTAAAGAATTGCTTGCATGTGAAACCCAACTCTCTACTCACTGGCTATGTGACATTGTGCCACTATAAAAAAAAATTATATCCTCAAGTGTTTGCCAAGAAACAGGAAACAAGGGTGCTGCTAACAGTAACAGATAATATGTCCACTCTTGTTACAACTGCTGAAGTCAGTATGGAGATTCCTCAAAAACCTAAAATTCCATTTCACTCAGTTATTCTCCTTCTAGGTATCCACCCAGAAGAGTTAAAGATGTTATTACAGTGATACCTTCTTACAGCAGCACAATTTGAATAGCTAAATCTTGGAAGCAGCCTACATGTCCATCAACAGATGAATGGATAAAGAAAAGGTGGTCTTTATGCATGTGGGGTACTACTCTGCCATAAAGAAGGATAAACTTGAGTCATTTGTGGGAAAATAGATGTACCTTTACAGTATAATGTTAACTGAGACACATTAGACACAAAGTTTAAATATTACATGGTTTATCTTACATGAGAAACTTAATTGATAAATAAACCACAAAATAAAAGATAGATAATAAGAAATAGAGAGAGATAGGTCTTTCTCAAATGAGAAAGAGATCAAGAGACGGAGGGAGAAGAGAGATGGAGGAATGGAGGGGAGGAAAAGGAATTAAAATGCATTAGGTACATGTATGAACCAACTCCACATGAGGAGTGTATGTGTTATATACCACACAAGTGTACTAATAAAAAAAGAAAAAATATTAATGCTCAGATTCAGATGTTAATGGCATTTGCAAGTGGAGCATCATGACAGCTTAGGATTAATGAGGTCATGAAGGTGGAACCCCTGGGATGGCATTAGTGGCTTTATGAAAAGAAGACCAGAGAGCGAAGCTAAGGTGCTCGCTCTGTCTTGCTGCATGACGTCTTCTGGCATGTGAGGATGTAAGAAGAAGGCCCTGGTCAGCTACCGCACAGGTGCCAACACTGCTCTCAGACTACCTAACCTTGAACCACAACTGTAAGCTACACAAACCTGTGCTCTTCACAAATTACCCAGTGTCTGGAATTTTGTTATGGCAACAGAAATTGAGCTAAGACAGTTTCCTCTTGTGTAAGAAGTTTCCAGAGAAACAGAACCAATAGTCTATAGATAGAGATGCAAATACCAATTAGATACTGTTAGTTTAAGGCGTTGGATGATGTGACTATGGTGGTCTATGGAGCAGCCCAGCAGACGTGCCCACGGCAATCTGGCTCCGAAGGCCATGTCTGGTGGCAGAATCCCCCCTTCCTCTTTCTTCTATGGAGGCCTGACCCACACTGAGGTGGATAATCTGTGTTACTCGAAGTCTACCGATTTCAGTGTTAATCTTACTTTTAAAAATATCTTCACAGAACTATGTGGAATAATGTGTGACCAAATAACCAGCATCTTGATGTATCAAGTTAGCGCAGTGGGTCCTCAACAGACACTAGATCTAGTAGCATCAGTACCTTGGACATCCCAGCCTCCAGAAATGTGAAACATTTCTGTTGTTTATAAACTATCCAGATAATATTTATTAAAGGAGCCAGAACAGGCTAGGACACTGGGATCTCATTGTCTTTTAATAAAGTTACAGTGTTGAAGATGTTTTCAAGTTACATAAAATTATAAAATATAAATAAAACAAAGAAGAAATTTAAGATTCTATAATCCCCACATGTGCTGATTACCTCTATTAACTTTTTGGCTTATATCCTTCTAGCTATTTTCTATGGACATAGATACATTTTATTTTGGAAAAATGGGACACACACACATGAGTATACACACACACACACACACACACATATATATATACACATACACATAGGGCCATGTTATGTACCCTTAGGTTTCTGTTTGTTTTGTTTGAGACAAGATGGCCTTGAACTTGCAATCCTTCTGCCTCAGCCTCCGAAGTGCTAAGATGACGGGGTGCATCATCAGGCCCAGTTGATATTTGCTAGTTTTGTGTTCTGATGCTTTAGAATGTGCAGACCAGCATTTCTTCCCGGTCTTGCTTATGTTTCTCTTTTTCAGTCTTCAAGGTCGCCTCACAAAGATATCTCAGACAGAAGAGGCAGGATTGTGCTTGAGTTGGGGGTGGAGAAAATTTACAATTTAGGGTTCTCAGGAGGGCTGGAGCAGGAAGGCTTTTCCTAGGTGAACGCTCGATCTGTTGTGCATTGGATTATGTCCCTCC
This sequence comes from Dolichotis patagonum, assembly GCA_004027295.1. Lineage (NCBI taxonomy): Eukaryota > Metazoa > Chordata > Mammalia > Rodentia > Caviidae > Dolichotis > Dolichotis patagonum. The sequence goes on along the minus strand of PVJX010006396.1, from coordinate 33,313 downwards.
TCCATCAAAAGATTATGTCTAAATCCTGACCCCAGCACCTGAGATCATAATCTTCTTTGGAGATATGGTCCTTGCAGATGTAATTAAGGTTCTTTAAGGAAGATCCCCTGGATTTAGGATGGGCCCTAAATCCAATCACTTCTGACCTTCATTTTTAAAAAGGAGAGAGAGACCTGAGACACAGACATGAAGATACAGGGATAGGATGGTGGGCAGCTGTGAAGACAAAGGCAGAGGCTGAAGTGAGACACATGTAAGCCAGGTGGCACCACGGCTGGTTGTCACCACTGCAGCCAGGAGAGAGGCCTGGAACAGGTTCCCCACCCAGAGCCTCCAGAAGGCTCCATCTTGCCCACACCTTGATTTTGGGCTTCCAGCCTCTAGAAATGAGCAAATAGGTTTCTTAGACTGTAAACCACCAAGGTTGGGGTAATTTATTACTGCACCTCTGGGAAGTTAATATGTCCTCCATTTCATTCTGGTTTCTTTTGCCTGGTCTTTCCAGAAGACTCAAGAAGTTTTAATAAGTAGGGTCAGGCCTATTTCAGCTTCCTATACAAGAATGTCATTAGAATTTTTCCCAGAATAAAAATTACAGAATGTATACTAACAGCAAATCAGGCTCCCTGTCCCTAAAAATTCTGATAGAGGCAGTATAAGACTCTAAGCAAAACTCTAGCAGTGACTTACAGTTTACAAAGCATTTAGAACAAGGCCTCTCAGCCTTTTACAAATAAAGCCACAACTTGGTGGACTCCTAGTGACAGTTATAAAGACATCTCCCTCCAGGAGAATGTTGGGGTCCAATTAGGAGCATGCCTGCACTGTTCCGAGACTCATCTCTTTCTCTGGTCAAACAGTTGTTGCTGCTGAGAATAGCTGCTGACATACTGAGGGCAACAGCCCACACTGCACAGAAACAATTCTGTTGTAAATAAAAATCAATTTTGTTCATAAACATCATATTTTGAAAGAGTTCTCTCTTTTTTTAGACTTTCTTGGGTATTTTTGTATCCTGTACTAGCACTACATGACGTAAAACCTTACTGAGTGTACCCTTCCTTTCATTATTATGCCAGCAGTGTGAAACACGTGTCACACTTTCTAAGAAAAGCTGTGAAGGAGGGTGTGAGGGAGCATCGCAGTGGGCCAGTTCCCACACGATGAGGAGGGTCTAGAACAACTGAAAAAGGATCCAGTTTAAAAGAAGTACTTGCTTCTCAGGCTAGAGAAACTGGTTTTCAAGTGAGTGCTTGAAATGATAGAAATTAATTTCATGTGGCTTAAAATTCCAACTGTTCATTCAGTTTTGTTTTCAGGAATTTATTTACTGTGCAGTTTTATTTTACTTCACTGATCACTCATTTTGAATGAAACTAACTTTACAAAGTGTGCTGATTTTGTTGTAGATCTAAAAGTAGAGACAGAAAGTGTTCAAGAGAGTCTCAAGAATATTTATTGAAAAGGTTTTTTTCTTTTACCTTTTTGTTTTAGTCATTTTCTTCATTGCTGGGCCAAATATCTGACACTGGCAACTTAAGGAAGGAATGATTTATTTTGGCTCATACTTCGTAAAGGTTTCAGCCCATGATCAGAGGGCTTGTTGGCAGGATGGCATGGCTCAAGGGCTGCGGCGAGGAAAGTTTCTCACAGTATGGCAAACAGGAAGCAGAAATAGAAGGAGAAGCTAGGAAGGGCAATAAACCTTCTAGATCATTCCCCCAGTGAGCTACCTCTTCTAACCAGGCCGGGCCTCCTCACATAAAGTCAGCTAGAAGCACCTGTAGTTCAATCATCTTCCCCAAAAAACCCTCTTATGAGCCCACAATGCTCTCGGGAGACATCTAGATAAAAACCATGACATTTTTGAGTTTCTTCTGTGAACCAGAGGAGTCAGACAAGGTTATCATACTGGAATGATGGGGAGGGGTATGCTGGAATCCACAGAACCCTGAGGAGGGGTCCACAGTCAGCTGAGGGAGGTGATATCTTCAGAGGAACATGAAAATTCTCCTCACAGAGCACCAGGGAAATGGGCAGCAGTGGGGCATGAAGCAGAAGAAACCACATGTGTAAGATATAGAGGCTGTGGGGATCACAGAACATTTGAGAAACAGAGCAAAAGGTGGGAATGTGGAGGCTGAAGAGTCAGGGGAAAATTAATGAGATTAAGTCAGTAAGAGGAGTAGGGGCTGCAAGACAAAGGCCTTGGATGTCATGTCAACCAGTGCCCCTTTCTTCTGAGAGAGTCAGTAAGAAGTTTTAATAAGCATAAGATTTGGTAGCCTGTATACCACAGCCAGGATGGCTCTAAAAGAGAAGAGAAAGTCAAAATACAGACTAAGAAAAAGAAACTCAGTTTCATCTCATTCAGGAACAAAATACACACCCAAAATGGTAGAGTCCCTTTTATTTTATTTTTCTTATTTTATTTTAAAGATAATAAAACCGAGCAAAATAAAACAGAACAAAGTCAATCAAAACAAACCGGTGTGATACAGGACTTCAAAACAATACAAAATCAGCAATGGTTACCATAATGACCTTTGTGTTCAAAATAGCTGCAGATATCTTCAGACATAGTAAAAATCAAACAAAACAGAAGCGAATAGAACCAATAAAAGCAAAACAATGAATGCAATAAAAGACTTCAAAACAAGACAATAGTAAATCCAAGATGGCTACTATAGTATATCTTGCTATCTTTGAAATAGCTGCCCCTGCCATTGGATATAACAAAATCAAACAAAACAAAACAGAATAAAACCCAACCTATCAAACCAATGAAAATGATAGGACTTCAAAACAAGATAATAGGGAATTGACAATGACTACCACCTTTCGAAGGAGATCCCCAATAGATGCCACTGCATACCATTATCCTCTGAATAGATGATCAGACTACTGACCCTAGAACTGCAAGGTCGGTGAAACACCAAAACACCACAGGCATCCAATTGCATTTCACTCAATAGCTATCATCACAGCCTGGGTTTCTCTGGATCACTTGTAGGGGTCGGGGGGGGGGGCTTTTCTTGTTTGCCAGCCTGCATGCTGGACGGTGCTGGGGTCTGGCTGTTCCCCACACTGGCAGCAGCCTGTACTGGTTTGCAAGGAGGGCTTGCTTCTTGGCGAATTCTGGTTCTCTTGCCCCGTGGCCCACAAATGGTGCTGACTCACAGGGAAAGGCTGGGTTCTAGCTCCAGAATCCTTGTTATTAGGTGAAAAATCACATTGTTATTAGTGAGATTCTACCATATAGAGGGAGTCTGTATTAAGACACCAAAGTTATTTAATCACAGAGCTATTAATAAAATTATTGTGGAGCCTTGAGTTATGGCCAGCCTCACATATGAACAACTTGGTTACAACTGGAATTTAAGGTTTAACTGATGACCAAGGTCTTGAGTTATAGCCTGAATTCTGGCCACTTGTGGGGTTGTAAACAAAGACTTGCAATGCCAGAAAAGCATCAGTCTGAACCCAGATGCATGTCCTTGTGGGCATGATTTTGGTCAGCTATCAAAACATCCCCCTCAAAAAAAACAGAAAAGAAGTTAAGGAAGGGAAGGTAAAAAAGCAATCAGAGTCAAAAAGAAGAAGGCAGTTGTGGAAAAATATAAGGATGGTAATCATGTGACCAATCTCACTAACATTACAGCATGTCAAAATCCACTGTTTTGACAATTTAACAGAGAAAAGATTTGTATAAGGAAGCTAGTGTTGCTAAATGTGTTACTCAAATTAGTAACAATCAACAGTGTTAGATAGGGTAGAAAGGCTATTCTTAGTGTGGATAAACAAAAGACAGATAGCCTGAGTCTATAATTTGTGAAAAAGTTAGGGTTATAAATGCAGATCTCATAAAGGATGATCCATCAATAAGTGGTAACTGTGAAATATTTCATGCCAATAAGGGGTGGTTTTACAATTTCAAAGTAAGAACTGAGGTTCTTACTTTGGTGAAGCTGCCACTGCTGATAAAAGGGCTGCTGAAAATTACTTTGAAATAGTGACACAGAGAAATGGTTTTTGTTCTCATCATGTTTTCAACTGTGATGAAACTGGGCTTTTTTGGAAGAAAATGCCCGGGAGAGCATACATGATCCAGGAAGAGAAGAAAATACCAGGCCACAAGCTTATAAACATAGACTAACCTTATTGCTATGTGCCAATGTGAGTGGTGACTTCAAGATAAAACCTCTCTTGGATAATCACTCTGAGACCCCTGAAGTATTCAGAAAAAAATAGAGGAATGAGTAATAACCTAGAGGTCATGTAGAGATCTAAAGCAAAAATTAAGATAGCAAGGGTACTTTTTCTTGAGTGGATCAGGGAGGTTTTCCGTCCTACTGTTAAGAAATATCTAGAGGACAAAGGTTTGCTGCTGGAGGCTCTCCTCACCATGGATAATGCTCTTTCTCACCCATGAGATTTGGAAGAAAAATTTGCTGAGGAATTCCCAAGGCTCTTAGTTGAGCTCTTCTCACCTAATACAACTCCTCTACTGCAGCCAATGGACCAGCAGGCTGTAGGTAACCTTAAGAAGCTACATATCAAGGAACTATTCCTGAAGTGTTTATAGATGTCCTCAGATACTGTACAGATTTAGTCCTTACAGAATCTTAGAAGGAATATTACAGCAACCTTTCCTGTGTGAGAGTAATTCAGAAATCCTAGGCCAATGTCTTTCTAAGGACACTGAGATCTGCCTGGAAGTAAGTGCGGTCTAAAATTATCCAGGAGACAGACTGTGAAGGCTGTGAAGAGGAGCTGGAACCTTCATTTGACCCTGAGGTTGATGATACTGCTTCTAGAGCAGAGTCCATAGGCTTGCAGGTAGACAGTGGTGAAGTTGAGGAACTAGTGGAGGAGCACTGAGACGAACTGTCTTCAGAGGAACTTCAGCAGCTCCTGGTTGAGCAACAGAGAATGGCAGTTGAGGAGCTTTCTGAGGAAGGGGGGTGATATCCATGATCAGTGCAGCAAAGTTTTTCTGAAATAAAGGAAATCTTGAAGAAATGGACAGAGCTATACTCGTTTGTAGAGAAGACCCAACCAGACAGACAAAAAGCCGATCGCTGCACTCACTTGCTTAATGACAATGTCATGTCATGCTTCAAGTGAAAGAAACAGACAACCTTGACCAGTTTTTTGTTCTAAAAAGGTTAAGATCTAGTGAGCCAGAAGCAGGTCCTACTGGCTAAGAAGAGAAGAGACATCAGAGAGCCAGATTCCTGATGTTGGTATGGAAGGACTTTCCTTCCAAACAGTAACCACCTTCCATTTCATCTTCCCTTCCTGCAAGCCAAAGAAGTCAGTGTGGTAGTACAGTATGAAATTGTTGCTTCTTGTAGTTCTAAAACTAGGCACATTTATAACTTTTTGATGAATACACTAGGAAAATTATTGGTGTTTCTGATAAGTTATGCATACTATACAACCCTTTTTTTATTATGAAAAGGTTAGTTAAGGGGTGATTTGAGAGGTTCAGAATGCAATATGGGTATTTCCGTTACGTCTTATGGAAAAGACAGTCTTGACTTACAACCAACTTGAGTGACAACCAGCCCTGGCAAATGAATTGATTTTGTAAGTGAAAGGTTCACTGTATTATCCCAACTCTAGCACCCAAAATATGAATGGAATGTGAGATGGACCTGAGCTTCTTCCCTTACTCTGAAACCATTGTATGGCCCAGGCACTTGGCACTGAAAGGAACCATCTTTCACTCCATATAGTTGTAGTAGACAAGCCTAATGAGGGATGATGTTCAAACACTTCAAACCAAATTCCCTTGGTTTACAGTGTTAAGCAACTTGTTATTTTAAGCAATTTAGACATATATTTGCATATATAAATGAGCACATTCTTTGAACTGAAGCCCATTATAGAACCTCACTTATCCCTGCAGGTAATAAACTGCTGTAAATGCAGAATTAGATATATGCAGGGTTCTCAGTGTGTGCAAGTATGTATAGACCAAAAAGCAAAAAAGCACACTCGTTAGGGACAATAACTGCCTTCCACTTCACTTACTGCTTATGAATTATTTCTGCTGTCAACCTTAAATCAAGAAAAGCACATCGTATTTCCTAACTCGTGTTATCAGATAAGTACCAAGAGAACTAATATTCATAGCGACTATACATAAATGTGCTGCGGTGAGCTGCGTTGTTCTGCTGCAGCAATACGTAGAATCAGAGCATTCTCTGTGCTCCTTCTCTTTCACCCCACATTGGACTCAAGGTATTTAATTCATTCATTCCCTTATTCAATACATTTTTTAAGACTCCAAGCATACACGTGTTTTGAATAACCATGGGCTTTCAGGTCAAACGGAGCACAGTTCTGCTTTCCAGCAGCTGATAAGTACTTGAGAAGTTGGAATCCTTAATGGTGCTCAAGTGAAAGATGGTGTTTATTGATACTATTTTCAATTCTTCTCCATTCAAAGAGGCAGCACAGTCTCTGCAGCCAGGCTGTCTGGGGCTTGAATTCCAGCATGGTTGTCACAAGTATTAGCCATTGGCAAGCTATTGGCTTTGGCTATTAGAAGCCTCAGGTTTTTCACTGAAATAAATATCCTAATAGAACCTACCCAAGGGGGGAAATTAAATAAGATATTCAAGGACCTAGACAAGACCCAGCAGGGTTTGGTAAATGTTCAGTCAATTTTGTTGTTGTTACTACTAAATGCCTAGAATTTAGGCATAGAGTTTCTGCCTAGGAATCACTTACTGTGTACTTACTGTGGCAGGAAAATACCCTAGCTGATTCTAGAGGACTCAGACAGATAAGCAACTTAGATATATTTTCTTGTATTTTACCAAGTAGATAAAACCTGTACACAGATAATGAATGATATAAAAAGTGGATGTGCTCAAGCCTGTGTGCCTGATGCAAAAGCCTAGTGTTAGCTACTTATCACCATAAAACACTTTTCCAGAAACTTACCAGCTTAGAACAAGATGCATTTATTATCTCATAGTTCCTGTGGGTCTGTGATGGTTAAGCTTAATTTTGTCAACCCGATTGGCTTGCAAGTCACTGAATGGAGTAGGACAGAACATTTCTAGATGTGTCTAGAGGGTCACGGAGACATCATCCTGGGTGGTATATTTGGCCCCATGTCCCTTTTTCTCTGGCACTGTTCCCCTGGTCTGCTTCCCCACCTCCACAAATTAAATATCTTTGCTCTGTTATATCATTTGGCTATGAAGTTTCTGCCTTGGAGCCTGAAGACCTGGATGAAATTCCCTGAAATCATGTGTTTCAGTCAGTTTCTTATTACTGGGGCAAAATACTCACAATTTAAATGACTTTTATTTTGGCTCATGCTTTTAAGGGGATTCAGTCCATAGTCAGCTGGATCCCAGGCAGGAAGAAGATAGTAGAAGGGTTTAATTGAGCAAAGCTGCTCATGTCATGGCAGTCAGGAAGCTGAGCATGAAGGGAGGAGCCAGGTAGGGAGATACACTCTTTCAGGTCACACCCCAGTGAACCACCCACTCTGAGCAGATGCCCCTTTGTTAAAGCACATTCAGCTATAATGCCCCTATGAGCCAAACACCTTCCACACAGAAGTTACAGTGCCATTTTAGATCTAAAACATAACATCATAAGCCAAGTTAACTCTTTTCTCCGTTAAATTGCAGGAGTCAGGAAAAGCTAACAGAGAAATTTGATGCTGGAGAAGGTGGTCATTGCTGTGATTGTAACTAACAAATGGTTCAGAAACTTTTGGAACAGGTTTGAGGGAGGAATTTAGAAAGCTTTGGAGATGTGGGTTAGAGAAGCCCTGGAATGTTGCAAGCAGAGCTTGATGGTGATTCTGATCAGAGCACAGAAGACCAGAATGGTGATAGGAATGTGGACAGTAAAGTCTAGGCTTAAAAGGCTTCAGGAATAAGGATTCTTTTGGGAACTTTACTAGAGGCCATGCGTGTTACATTCTGGCAAAAAAAAAAAAAAAAAAAAAAATTTTTGTCTGTATTGTGTCCAGATCCTGAGATTTTACAGGAGGCTGACTTTAAGGGTTATAGACCAGCTGACTGGGTAGAGGAAATTTCTGAATGGCTCTATATTCAGGCTGTGCAATGTGTACTACTGGCTACTTTCTACCAGATTTATAGTGAGAATCAGGGGCAAAATGCAGAGCAGAAAAATGTTTTAAAAAAATTTTGGCCCCAAAGGAATCACAAGTAAAATTGTGATGTGGTTGCTGAAAAGATTAACACTAATAAACTGAAACCAAGTATTCTCTATAAGGACAAGAAGATCCCTGAGGCCACCCTGAAAATCAATAAGACCTCAACCATCATAGGTTCAAGGGCCCCAAAGTGTAAACCTTTCATTTAAGAAGAGGGTCCCTGAGACCTGCTAAAAAGGACATCCTAGGGATTTGGTTCCCCAGGGTTCATTCCTTAGGGATTTGGTTCCCCAGGGTTCATTCAGACATCTAGGCACTCAGAGGCTGCTGCAGCCATGGTCCAAAGGGGCCTCACTATAGCTCTCACTCACAACCACACACTTGGTGGCAAGTTACTTGTATAGGATCCCTTCTCACTCTGGAAAGCAGTATATGATTCTGAGATGTACACAAATTCTGCATATGGATTTGCCTGTCCTCTTTGCAGTGCCTTAGCAAGACCACTATTTGAGGACTCAACATGTCTGACTTGCTGATGTAGAATTCCACAAAAACATATTTATTCTGTCTTTTGGTTGGGGAAGTATGACAGTGGGTACATGCCTGAGAGAGCTAATGGTCACACAGCATGCCACACCATTCAAAAGCTTCTAGCCTGACATACTGTAGCCACATTTTGAAGAAATAGCTAGACACTAAATTAGAAAGGATATCTTTTGAGGCTAAGGTATTAGTCTTCAGAATGCAGTATATGGTTTACATTCAAAGCTATGACATTAGTTTGTATCTTGTTATAAGTTTGATGCATAGATCTGGAAACCAATGAGTAGAAACAGCTAATCTATTGGCATGATTCTAGCTGCTCCAATGCCCAGTGCTCTGAAAATAGGCAATTATAGCAACAAATAGCTACTTAAAAATATGGTTGTAAGGAGTTCAGATTCCTCAAGGATGAAGATTTGGGTCACTCCATCAGGCAAGCTACCTAGAGTGTAGAAGAACTGGATAAAATTATAAGGGGAATCTAAAATAGACAGTAGAGAGATATGGATATTAATTATCAATTTTGCCCGAGCCGTGTAGCATCAATAGCCATGATTTGTCTCAAATTAGAATCTTCCATTTAAAAGACAGAGTGAATTTGCAGTGAAAAGCATGTGGATATGGACAGAGCAAGGGGTGGACTGTAATGGGTGCTGTTGGTTCTGTCCTCCCATGCCATCAGATTCCCTTTACTACTGAATCTACTCCCACAGTTCGCAGTTCCAACTTCCTTCAGAGAACTTCTTTCCCTTAATTTACAGGAGCCACTTCACCCCAACTCACCCCAGAAACAGCAGTTCTAAGTATCTGTGCCCAACCTCCTGTAGGTAGAACTGCAGCCAATTACAGTCTGGTGCAGTTCCCTTGCCTCAAGGTGGGATAAGGACACTATGTAATTTATGCTTCAGAGAAACCTTTGGATCAAGCTGGGGGTGGAACTTCACCTTAAATTATTATTCCCTTGCTTGGCTGCTTCTCCTTTCCCATTCTTCTTAACCTTTCTCACTTAGTAGTTTCTCGTGGAGGCACTTCTTTAATAAATTGCTTGCACACACATCCATGGCAACCTAAGGCAGTTTGCTAGCAGAAAATAAACTCTTCCTGGATAGACATGGTTTAGAAAAAAAAAAAAAAAAAAAAAATATATATATATATATATATATATTTTTTTTTTTTTTTAAATTTCCCACAGTGTCTAGCTCAGCATGGTATACCACTATGAGTCAACTCAGTCTTTGGTTTAGATTTTCTCTCTTTAGTGAGAATTTTAAGATCCTAACGAGTGATTCCAGTAGTACCTTCACAGACTAGGGCATCTGTAAATTATCAGTGATTCATTGAGGTAAACCATTTGTCCAAGATTTTTTGGACAACTCTGATTTCAAGTTTCAATCCCTTGTCAGAATATGTTCCAGACAGCATGTCCCAGTTGCTAGGGGTTGTGTGCTTAGCAAAGGGAATGATGTGATACTCAAGGGGCAGCCTAGGGGGAAGAATCTGAGCAATATTACCAAAAAAAAAAAAAAAAAAAAAAAAAAAAAAAAAAAAAAAAAAAAAAAAAGCAGGGACCCTAAAATTAAGCAAGACTGAATCTCAAATCCTGGCTGCATCTCAACCAGCTGTATGACCTCAGTCACATTTTATTTATGTGAAAATGAACTTACTAGCTCCTACCTCACAGGGTTGAATATGAGACAATGTTTGCACTCCTTAGTTTGGCTCCTGGATGTAGTGAAGTTCAAGAAATGCTTCCTTTCAAAGGGTAAGGCCAACAGCGGGTTAAGGGCCTTCAGGGGAGTTTGGGGACCTCACTATCTCTCCAGAGCTAGGGGCGACTGGGGCAAAGGGAAATGAGAGAAAACAATTTTTAAGTGTTTTCACTGGTTTAAATTCGTTTAGCACCGTTTCTTCCCGGGGCTCGGCCGTGGGGAAAGCGGATGTCCTCTTGACCCGGAAGAGACCCTAGCAAGGGAGCAAGGGCCCTGAGACCCTTGGTCCCACGTGGCCTCTGGAGGACCTCATCTACCCTCCCCCATCTCCATCTCCGCCCGGCTGAAGTAGGTGAAGGGTGGAAACCCCGAGGCCCCGCCGCGCAGGCGGACGCCCGCCGCCGGTCTCCTAGCAACGCCCACCCAGCCCCTCCCGGCCTGGCGCGCCGGCGCCGGAAAGGGAGGGAGGGGGCCGGCGTTGCCATGGCAGCGCAGCCGCTGCTCGGGTAGTCAGCACAGCCTGGGAGGAAGCTCGGACCCCGCGTGGGCGACTGGGCGGGTCCCTAGCTCGGTTCCTTAGGCTGTGAGCGGACCTCGTGCTTGCTGGTAGCCGCGGAGGAGCCGAGTCGCCGCCCAGCATGGCCGAGCTCAAGCCGATTGGCCGCGACTCACTTGCCCACCGACGTGGCCAGGGGAACAGCTGGGAGCCTTCCCAGTTTGTTTCGTGGGAACCGTGATGGTTGTCCGGGCAGGATCTAGGCCGAGAGGAATTGGGGGTTGGGAGGTTTGGAACCTCCTTGGACCGTCTGTACCTCACCTGTGCCGCAGTGTTGCGCGCCCGCACATACACTCTTCTGTGGCCTAATGTCGCCACTATTTCTTTCAAATGTTTTCCCCCAAAAGATCTTTAATCTTACCTAAAAGAAAATGCAGAAAACTAAGGCGGCTTCCAAATCTGCCTTTTAAAACAACAATGGAAATGAGTATATTTTCCCAGGACCATTTTAAAAACAGAAAACTTCAATGCCTGGAAGAGTGTACTTGGATCCTAGAATGGAATTTGCATTCTTCTAAATTTCTCTTTGCAATGAGTTGCGCCCTGGAGAATTCAGTTGTAGGGTTTTAAATTTAAATGTACACAACCTCTAGCTAAGTGGAATGATCGCTCTGCCAAAGGATCCACAAAAGACCAACTGAAACACAAAGCCACCTGGTTCTCAACCACTCCCTGGCGAGAGAGTATTTTTAACTGAGGCGGAGCCAGTCACGTGTCTGAGTTTAATCAAATTGACAAGGGCTCTGAGCGAGAAAAGCTTGCCATCTAATTCGAAGACAACATTAGGTACATAGAGAAGCATTCTCTTTGGACTTATTTGAATCGGAGCTTTTCAAGTGGAATCTTATGCATATATTTTTCTCGATCTGCTGCAACTGGAAAATTTAAATCAAAACCCTATTTCGTATATTCATTTTTATGGTAAATGTGCTGGTAAATGTATCTCAGCTGAGAATATGCATTTTCTTGATCAACAAGAAAACCCGCGCAATCACTGTGAATTGAGCACCTTGCTGATTGAGCAACACTTGAACCTGGAGACAGAACAACCCTAATCTTAGAATGAGAGTCCTCCGTAGTGCATTTCAAAAGCGTATTCAACGCTAAACCTTTCTCTACTGCAAAGGACCATCCATTTGGAACTTTTTGATGCTTAATTTTGCCAGAGTATTTAATCTCTTCGAAAACCGCTTTGGTATACTTTTTAGTTTGAAAATGTGATTGTGGTTGGGCAAATGACCCTATGAAATATCTACTCTCAGTCCTCGAACGCGGAGTCATTTTCTCCCGCAGCGTCAGAACCAAACCTTGTAATTTGCATGGTGGAGTGTATAGAATAAACTGAGAGAGTAAAATAAAGAGCCTGAAAATAACAGTTCCGTGTTTAGCATTACTGGGGGGGGGGTGTTTATGAAAGTATGATAATTAATTTTTCCACTCAAAGGGCAAGTCAAATCACAACTCTGCTTCAGATTTTTGTAGTTTAAGTGTGGCAATAGCAGAGACAATAACAATGAAATTTATAATACAATCAAATCACAGTATTTGCAAACATTAATTTTTATTTGGTAATTGTCATAGTCTCTGATTATTCGTTCATTACCCTACAGTTCCTTCCTCAGAGGTTATTCATCAGTCTGAGCCCAGAACAACTTGGCTGTGGGACATTGGAAAGCGTCCATGAGTGTTTGGCAGACAGATCCACTCCTGAACTGGGTGGTGGTTTCTCTAGATGAAGGCTGAGTTACACACATGAGTTAGACCAGCCTTCGCCCCTCATCCTCCACTGATGATTTCAGAGTTCAAGAGACATCAGAGGAACCCCTAGGATTTATATGTGCCGTACTTTATTAATAATATTGGAACACTGAAAACCTCACTAGATTTTCCACCTAATTTCGTACTGTGGAAATGAGCTCTATGCAGCTGGTCTAGTTAGTTTCCAGGATTACAAGGTTTCTATCTTATCATTTATGGTTATCGTTTCCTTGGGAACCTAATATTTATCAAACACAAGATCCATTTTGTATGCTCACCTTTCCTCTTTTCCAAATAAACAGTAAACTAAGCTTTAAGCATCTTACATTATTACGGACTACCAGCCTTTTACCTAATCCTGCATTAAACTCGATCTATACTACTTTAATCTTTTAGAGGCTTATTGTAGTATGGACTGCTTAATGTAATATTTTTATCATAAGAATATACTAACCTCCATTTCTTCAGATTTCTCTACTTCTGTTCATTTGCTTATATACCTTTATTCTTCTTTAAATATTGTTTTCCTTTTTCATTTCTTACATAGTGCAATGAAATGAACCAAATGCTTATCTTGTTACTGCAAGAATGGTTTTGTTACCACAAAAGGTGAAATCTTGTTTAGCTATTATAGTTAGCTCTCCTGATCTTAGTAAAATACAAATGCTTCTGTTGCTAGCAAACTTTCACATCCTAAAATCTTCCTTGTCAAGTTGAAATTCTCAACTCATTCCTTTACATTTGAACAGGCAATGTAGTCATTAGACTAGGCTGTGGACTCAGGTCTGGGTTCAAGTTCTGGTTGTCTGACTTTGATCATATTTTTAAGCCTCTCCTGGCCTTAGGCTTCTCATCTATAAAATGGGAATGATAGCATTTAGCTCACTGGGTTTGGGGATTTTGAATAATTGAACGAGATAATTCTTAAAAAGTTCTTGGCAGGCAGTTAACACTCAAAAAATATCAGAAGTGACATTATCGTTATCCATATTAAAACATAATTTCCATTGTCACCATTTAACCTAAATTTCTATATTAGACGATCCACAGAGGAAAAGGACTTTGAGAGAACATAAACCAGACATATTGATTAAGGACGGAGAAGGTATAAAGAAAGGGGAAAAGTCCAGGACATGGGCCAGCAGCTGGTGGGATAGTACTGTACACGGATATCCTGGCAAATCAGAGCATGGCGTGGGTCACTAGGCACCTAAAATAGCAAAGTAGATGAGAAAATAGAGCTGGCCATAGAATATACGTGTTCAGACATGACATAGCCAGACAAGGCCGTAAGAGCAATGGTTTTAATATATAGGTAAGATTGTGAGGCGTACCACATAGGAAACACATGGAAAAATGGAGAATTTCAGTAAATTCACAAGACTGAAGACCTAGTGGAGAATACCTTTAAACAAACAAACAAACAAACAAACAAACAGATTTTCCCCTGTAGAGGTCAGAAAGCTTCTTGGGATTTAAGATGAAAGAAATTTGTTTTAGGGTGATCAATGGCTCCAATGCCTTTAAGGCTGGCTTGAGCTTCTGTTGCTGTGGTGACTGGAACCAGCTCACCACAGCAACTCACACCTTTTGTGCACCAGAAAACCTCCAAGCTAGGTAGCTGCTGTTACAGCTGCTGGCTTAGGAGCCACGCTGCCAGATGTGACCAGAAATCTGCCTCCCTTAGGAAACCGCCAGCATCAGGAAGTCTCCTTCACAGCAGCCCCCTCCTCCTGAAATCCACACCCTCAGGATGGATGGTCCATGCCCTCCTTTGACACCTCCAAGGCTATGCAGTGCCACACACTGGGACTTCTGCTAACCCCATTGAAGAAATGTCCAGTGATTTCTGGACCGAGCTTCCCAGTAGAAGCAGCAGAAGCAGCAGAAGTGCATCTGGAACCAACCGAGTGCATCACGAGAACCTAAATTATATTTAGAGCTTTACTTTGGGGAAATTTGAGAAAAATGCGTTTGTGGTGTTCCACCTCTCTGAAAGAGGAAGATGAAGGGACCGTGGAATGGCTTCTGAGTGCCGATCCACTACTTACTGTACCTGTGGCTATTAAACATTCATAGACATTCTGTTTCCTAAATTGAGCTTCCACAAGCACACAGGTTCTCACTAACATTTAAACACATTTCCCACTGCCCAAAAGGAGACCCCTACCTCTCAATATCCATGTCTGGGAAGCGATTATTTTCCCCTTTAAACCTAGTCACAATCCATTCTTGATGTCCTACAACCTTTGGACTGGAGGAGAGTTCCACGTGACCCCCAAGTCCCTTCATAAAACAGTAGGAGGAAGGAGGAAAGAATAAAAAGGAAAGTTATTAATAAATTAAATAATAGAGTAAGGGAAAATATGAGTAGCTATGCTACTACAGTCTCATCTTTGCCCTCTAGTTGTGAGTTGTTGGCGTTTGTCGCCTCTTCCTCTTCTTCCCATTCATGGTAGTCTTCGCCCCCCGTGAATTGCTCGGAGCCCTAGACTTCTTTGCCTGGCAACATGAAAACTTCATTGCTTAGGCATCTGAGCTCTAGGGTTGCTGGAGGCTTTGTAACTTTTGTTCCTGCATGTGGTAGTCCTAAGAGGCTGTCCAGGGAATCAAGTGGCCTCAGCTACCTTGGTGTTCCTTGCAGCTGAGGAGAAACCATGAGGAGCCCAGTGATCAAAGACAATCTCAACTCATGTCTCCATGTCCACCAGCCTCTAAATCAACCTAAATCCAAAGCTTGAGGTGATTTATATTCAAGCATAGGAAAAAAGCCTACAATACTTATGTTTATGTCAAGAAAGAATCTGTTTATGTTTATTCATTTTTGTTTAAGAGAATTTAACCTCTTGGTGAAACAGGTCAGTTTTATTACTCTAAATAAAAATTACGATTTAGGCTTATGATTTCTACATTGAAATCTTTCCATATTTGGACAAGTAGTGAAACCCTTAACAGAATTTGACATCATTATAAAATTATAATTATTGCTAGAAATTATACATATAATTATAGGATTCAGCATAGTTATAAGTTATATATACATATAGTTACAGGATTCAAAATGGTTTATTAGATTTACAAGCGTAATACAACTGCCTGGCAAGAGCAAGGTCATAAGTTCAATCCCTGGTGCCCAAACAAACAAAACAAGAGTAACACAAACACTTGGGAAAGTTTTTGTTAGTTAAGATATATACTTGTGCTATATGAAAAGGAAAACTAATATTAAATATATAAGTGTAATTTAAAACGTTTAAAAACACTTTCACTGAATTTATGAAAACATCTTTTCTAGTGATTATCAGAATTTGCTAACTTTACATACAGAATAAGAAGATCTATTAAGTGAATCTAACAAGCATTGGGAGACTTTATCTTTAAAGAGCCATAAAGTGAATATTTTAGACTTTATGGACCCCATGGTCTCAGTTGAAACTAGTCAACTGGGTTATAATAGGACAAAAACAATGTAGACGTTATGTGAATGAACAGGTGTGGCTGTGCTCCAGCCAAACGTTGTTTACACAAATAGGCAGGCAGCCAGTTCTGGCCTACCTCTGATCTACAAGGCTGAAGTTTTAAAATTTATAATTTCCATAAGTCAAGTATTAATTATAAAAGCAAATATAACCACTGAATAATCTTTGCTGTGCACAAAAGCCATCCTCAAAGGTATCTAAAAACTCACATTTAAATGAGCTGCCTGGCCTCAGAGATTGTTTGATACAACAGAAAGGGGTTGGGTTTTGAGGTTTGAGACCTGGATTCCTTTCCTAGCTCCCCTGTTCAAGTAACTACACTGCTTGGGGAAAACTATTTGCTTCTGATCTTTGTAAAGACAAAAATATAGTTAAAACTATTCCCATAGAATGGTAGTGATATTCAAATGAGCATTACATAAAAATGTACAGTGAAACTAGAAGGGTTTTTGGTTTAGTTTTTACTTCTTTAAGAAATAATGTTTCTATCAAGTATAAATGCATTTGTGTAAATGTGGGTACACAAAATGCAGTGAGGAAATTTGAATAATACTTTTTTTACCATGCTTGTCACGCAAATAATTTATATCTTGGTTCTAAGTCATGGATGATGTTCTGCTCATCAGAATTTGAATTAATGTAATACTCAAATTTGTCTCTTTTAACATCAAAAAATATTCATATTGGTGTTTTGTAATTCCAGGAGATTCAACTTCTTCCCCAGAAAAAGCCAGTTTTAAAGATTTAATTCACATTGTTTATGTGAGTTTGCTTTATAATTTTAGGATTAGGAGGAACTTGAGAAATTACCCATTCAGTCCTACATGGGTAGGAATGAGGACACAGAGGAGTCCATAGGTTAAATGACTTACCCAAGAGTGCAGTTTTAGTAGCACATTATAATTTAAGCATATTGCAAACTAAAATACAAAAATAATAATAATGGACCTTTTTTTGTTCATAGGGCCTATGTGGTGTGTATATTTTGAACCTTTCACGAACATACTCCTAGAAAGAGCAGATAAGTGATTTTAAAGCTTCACTCTACAGTCTTCTTAAAGTCTATTATAAGTGCATAATTTGGAATCATACGTAGAAAAAATGATTAGTCATTCTTTTGGATTCTATATTTTTCTCATTTGTGGATTAATCCCTGTGTACTTTCTAGAATATACTGATAGAGGAAAGTAGTAAACAAAACAACTTTACCATTCTTACTCAGTGTTTATTCACAGAGAGTTTGCCTATTTGGTTTACTGCTTTATTTTATTTAATCTAATCTGCTCTCTGTAAGAAGAAATACTAGGGAGGAAGCCTGTCTAAGGTATGTGGCACTGAAAAGCAGTAATAGAAATTAAATGTGGAAGTCCCAACATGTTGAGATAAATCTGCAAGCTGTAAAAAATAATTTTCTTCCAAGTCTGGAAGGTGGTGAATGGTTTGTTAAACTCAAACATTTAGGTAGTTTTGATAGGATCAGAAAAAGGAATTTATTTTCATTATCACTTTTAATCTTGTTACAGAGTTCACAGCACAATCTACTAAGTGAGGTTTTTCCTCAATTCAGAGGACAAGGGCGTAACTAGCAGAAGTTGCTACTGAATCCTCTCCTTCCTGCCAGGTTGTCAGTCAGTATCTTCTATATGGGTAGAATGTGCACACGTATGTTTCATTGTAAATTGAAATTATGTTTGAATATTATTGTGCAGCCTGCTCGTGTCACTTAATATGGATGATTTCTCAGATGATTAAGTGTTCTTTTGCCACGTAATATTTAACAGTTGCATAGTATTCCATCAACCAGTTGAACCATCATTTATTTACCCACTTTATTCTTGGACATTTGTATTTCTAATTTTTCACTATTATAAATAATGTTGTGATGAATATACATATGCATATAGCTTTATGCCTAGTTCTGATCATTCCTGTAAGATAAATTCCTAGACATGTAATTGCTGGGCCAATGAATGTGAATATTTGTAAAATTTCTTACACATAATGATCATGCTAATACTATTTATTGGACTTTCTATTCTAGGAACTGTGCTAACTACCTTTAAATGCAATCTCACTGAATCCTCACAACAAGCAGATGAGATAAGAACTGCTAAAATCCACATTTTTTTTTTAAGAGAAAACTGAGACTTGTGACCAGAAAAAAGCTAATAGTAGTGTGGTTGGTAGATCTCTGACTTACACCTGAATATGTCTGACTATACAGATATTTTTAATCACTATACTTTATTACCACTTCTTTATTCTCAAAATGTCCTGTACAAACAATTATTACAATTTAGATTTCTCCCAGCAATGTGAGTGTGTTTGTTTCCTTGTAGTATTGAGGGTCCTTTGATTCCAAATGAACCTGAACACGTTTTTCTCATGTCTCTTGGCCGCTGGCACTTCTTTATGGATTGCCTGTTCATGTCCCCTGCATAGAATGCGTGTCTGAAATGTTTCCTTTTGAGATAGTCAGATGATCTGAATTCTAACCACAACTCTAGCCCTAATTACCTATGCAGTGGCAGGAAAAATTACTGAGAGTTCTAGGTCTCAATTTCCTCTTGTAGAAAATGAGATGGTTAAATTAAATAATCCCATAGTCTATTTCTAAAATGTTGTCATTCCATCCATCAGCCAGCCCACTCATCTTCCATCCCTGTCAGTGGCAAAGGTCACCTATGCAGTCCATCTTCATTTAAGTATTTAAGAAGTGACCTCTGCTCCAAAATGTGGCTCCCTGTCCTGGAGATTCCTGTTCCTAAAATCCTATTTTGCCCTCCCCGGGGGGCTTGAATGCATTTTCCTAAATTTCTTCTGTTTCTTTGGCTTCAGCAATATTCTTTTCTCAAGACTCCTACTCGCATCTCCTCTCAGGCTCCTCTTTCTTAGGGTACTCTAAGCTCTTGGAATTCCCCAGATTTGCGCTTGGCCCACTGGCGTTTAAATTAGCCCACTCTTGGCCCAGTGAGGTGTTTTGAATTCATCATGACTCTCCTGCCTCTGAGCCCTCCCACTCACTGCCTCTAGTGCTCTTGCCTTTCTTTACTGATTTGAGTTCAAATTCACCTCCTTTGCTCAGGAAAGCAGCTTGACTAAAACCAGGCACATAGCTTTAGAGTCAGGCAGGTAAGGATTGAAGTCCAGATCCCACCAAGTAAGGACCATGTGACTTTGGGGAAATTACGTGTCTTGCCTAACCTCCATTTCCTCACTTGTGTAATGGGGGAAATGATATTGTCTGCCTGTTACAATTGTTGTGAGAAGGAAATGAGATCATGTACACACAGTGTGGCACGAACTGCTTGACTTTTTTCCTTTTTAGCTTCCCCAGAACCTCGTGCATATATCTATCCTAGCATTAACTTGCTGTATTCTGAGCATTTGTTGATTTGTCTCTGTTAATTGGCATCGGGTCTGGCACACCCTGGGTACTCAACAGCCATTTCTTGAGGGAATATATAAGTCTCATGGAAAATGGCTTTGTGAGACACTTTGTGATAGTTATTTTGTTATTCTTCCTGTGGTCTGTTGTTTGCTTTACTAATACCCTACCAGATATTGCTTTCCAACCTGACATGTGAGGAAACAACACTAATTCCCTGATGTAGTTAGATGTTTAGAATTGGGGGAGGAGGTGCCGGACCCAGGAGACAGAATGGTCCCAAACAGGAGGTGAGACTGCCTTGAAGATGGACTTCACCTCTTTGCTTTCCCTGTGGGTACTCTAAGAAAACCCCCTCATCCTCTTGCTGCAGAAACTTTGGCTGCCTCAGTGAGTCTTCAGAACAGGCTTAGGTCAATCCCCACACAGACTAAGGCAACTAAGGTTGCCTGGTTATCCCCCAAATATTTCCAGTGCAGTCTCTGAGAGCAATAGGGCAATAAAGTATTTTAAACCAGATATTGTCACTAAAAAGCAAGCAAGCAAGAAAAAAAAAAAAACCATAAGTGTTTGGAAAATCGACTCCCTGGGAAGGTGGCCAGAGGCCACAGCTAGCAAAGCAAGCAAGAAGATCATATGGGAAGAGGGAGGCCTCTGGTTTATTGAAAATTGAGATGTCTTTAGGGGAAGAAAAATCAATATGAGCCATGAGTCTTTTAGTATAGACGGATGGCAAAAAACATCACGATAGTTTTTTTTAAGATTTTAAAATAATTTTTTAAGAATTTAAAATAATTATCTATGCACATTAGCTGATGTTTCTCTAAAGGAAAAAAAAACCTCATAAGTACTGGATTTCAACAAGATTTTAAAATAGCAAAATGGCCTCACCTGGACAGATTGATGCCTGGTCACCCCTTAAAGTGCCTCCTGGGTTTAACATCAGTTTTAAGAGCGTTAGATTTAGGGTTCTCATTAAGATCAATTCTGGGACTCACTAACAATACATGCCTAGTCAGCTGTACGAAAAAGAACACCTACCTTCCCTTCGCACCCTCTGCATCTCCCCAAACCCCACTGATCCTTCTCATGCCGTCTGAGCATACATATGTCATTAAATTGTGCTCCATGAATGTACTGCCCCATTGCGTATCTGTTTGTTTCCCACCTCCATTGTGGTTTCCCCTTGGTCCTCTTGATGCATCACCCTCCAAGACCACATGCCACTATATCTTGAATGGCTAATCCATGACATTCATGGGCTATGATGAGGGAAGAGAGTATGATGGCAGAGGCAGGTAACTGACCATGCACATAGAATTACATTTCTATATGTATATATATTTGGGGAGGGTGGTACCAGGGATTGAACCCAGGAACCACCCTGGAATATGCTAAGCATATGGTCAGCCACTGAGCTAATCCCCCCAGCCCTACATTTCTTTTAAGAAATTAAAGGTCTTGGCAGGTCCAGAAATCATTTATGATATAGAAAGACACAGCTCAAATTCCCTAACATTTACATTCCTTATGTATATGGACAAAATAGGGTAAGACTGATGAGAAGTATGTACTTCTTCACTTCCACCTTAAGACAGAGTCACACTAAGTCACTAAATTTCCCAAACTGGTCTTGAACTTGCAATCCTCCTGCCTCAGCCTCCCAGTGATGGGATTTCAGGCATAAGCCACCACACCCAGCTTCTTCTTTCTCTTGATGTTCTGAGCATCTACTCACCTTTAAGACCTAGCTCCTCTGAGACTTGCCCAGTGGCTCCTCTGAGCTTCTTCAGCCCCTTTTCACATCCCTACCACATGCTGCCCTCCCTCCACCAGACCACACTGTTCCCGGTGGCAGGAACTGTGTCTTAACCATCTCTGTCCTCAGTACAGTGCCAAGCAAGCTGCACACCTCAGCCGTATTTGCTAAATGACTAACTGTGTGAATGAGTCGAAACAATGGATGCTCAAGGAAAGGAGAAACTGCAGCATGTAGTGAGCAGATTTCAGGAAGCAAGAAATGAGAAAAGCCAGCTCTCATTCACACGAGTGAGACCAGCAGAGGTCTTTGAGTGCAATCTACTTGTCAGTCTTCACAGAGAGATCTGCTATGGGGATTCCGGCTCGGAGTACATCAGTTCCGAGCGAATCTCAGTCCCACTTAAAACTGTGACATGCAGAAGAGCTGAAAGCCACATTCAAGCACACGGTTATCACCACTTGATTTATACACAAGAATTTGGGGGAGGGAGTACGGGGAATCGAACTCAGGACCTCACACTTGCCAGGCAGGCACTGTGCTGCTGTGCTATATCCCCAGCCCTCTATAAGTTTTGCATATAAATCAAGAACTATTCCAGAAGTTTACTCCAGAAATAATTCTAGGAGAAGTCAATTTCTGTTATTTTTAAATGCAAATCTTCACAGGAACTCACTGATCCTTACCGAAGCAACACATCAGAGTGACAGGGGAAAGGTTTGTATAGCAAGAGTAAAGGCTGATTTCCCTGGTGACACTTTTGACACTGAATATTCTCCACTCCTGAAATGATTCCTTGTCTTTCACCTTCCTAGAACCTGAATACTCTCCTTAGGAAGCCCAGGTTTTTGGAGGGTTGTTGTTACATTTCTGGGACTATTATGTTCAAATGAAATTCAACTAAGTTAACTTCCTTAGCGACTAGGTAGAAAGCACTGATACCCATTATAATAACATCACTCTCACACCGATTAAAAGGGAATGTGTAGGTTTTGATGAAATAAGGCGAATGAGTGGTTTAATCCTTCCTCCATATTGCCCTTGGGACCATCCTGGAGTAGAGAGCTGATTATATCACACCCCCAGGCAGGTGTTTTTGATGACTCTTTATTTTCTGCAAAGTAAATATCAAGTACCTTAAAGTAAGGAATATTTATCTGACTCATCCAAACAAGAATGTCCCTGCCCTACCTCACTTCACCCCAACCCTCCACATAGCAAGCAAATTCTTTCCAGTGTTTGTATCAGGGTAACAGGATAGAGGCTGTCCTCATTAATTAGCTGTCTCTTCTTTTAAAATCTGGGAAAAAATATAAAATCAGAGCAATAATAAATAGAGATCACTTCAAAATTTCTGGAGAAGGACTGTATCCGATGCTTATACACAATTACTGAATAGTCTATTAACAAGCACACATAGGAACCAAGCACAGTACTTTGAGTGCACCGCAGTGGTACTTTGCCCCCCCCCCCGTGCCCATGTACATCTCTCCTCGCTTGAGGATGAAAGCATCTTCAGCCACAGGGAGCCCAGGGCAACCAATGGATCTGCTGTTTATAAGATCATCATTCTCCATTCTCAGCACTTGACACTGTCTGCAGTTCATTTCTAAAAACCTACACAAGACCCATCGCCCGCTTCGTGTTGGCGTTGAAGTGCACCGATTTTCTAAGAACATTCAAAGTGTCCTGTTTGTGGTTTCTCCGACCTGACTCAAACACAGCATAGTCTTTCTACCTCGACTACAGAGGGTTCATCAGCTTTCATTTCTCTATCTATGTAGCCCATTTCTGCTTCTTTATTGTTCTTGATTCTGGACCAATCCCAGGAGACACTGCAACCATGGTGTGGCCTCCCCTCATCCCGGATAACGGACTTGGTCAGGACTTTTCTGGTCAGTGGCTTTGGGCCTCTGCAGCAGGCCATGTGAGCAGACCTTCAAAGCCCTTCAGCAGATGCCTCTTGCTGCTCCTCTGTGCTGTCTCCAGTCACTTATCGCTCTGTCCAGCTATCCTTGGGCCCATCAGCATGATTGTTCTTGTTGCACTGCATTGATATCTATAGTAACAGCCACTTATCAAACTTATTATGTGCCACCTGCTTTCAGGAAGGCTACGTGGGGGTAGATTTAGACTTGGATTTAAGTTTGGTTCTGATGCCTAGCGGCTTGATGACCTTGCGCAAGGCTTTCAGTTTCACCTTGCAGATTTCCCAATTCATTGTTAGAAAAACTGAGCTAACAACTACCTCCTGGTAGTGGGAGGTAGATATTTGTACATGTGTTTCATATATATGTGTGCGTATATAAACTATTCATAGCTTCCCTTCATATTTAATGTCTTTATTTTTATTGCCTCTTCCTCATTCTGGAATGTAATTTGGCTTTAACTGGAATGTAATTTGGCTTTATCTTCTACCTGCCGAACCCTACTCACACATCAAAGTCAGTTAAAACATCACCTTATTTTTTTTTTAATGGTACTGGGAATTGAACTCACGACCTCGCACTTGCTAGGCAGGCAGTGTGCTGCTGAGCTATATCTCTGGCCCTTAAACACCACCTTTTCTAAGAAGCCTTGCCAGAACTCACAAATTGGTTTCCCACAGGATCAAGCAGCTTGCTGCTGATATCATTTGTAACCTAGGTTTTCCAGGGCCCTTGGCCTTGGAGTAGTGACTGCAACAAAACAGGCAAAACCAGCTTCTGTCCAGTCCTGCTTGAAGTGTGATTGCAGGAACGTCACCATCCAACTCTCCATTGTGTCCCCTTACGATTGTTTCTTCCCAAAAGAACACAGACTGCTGCCCCACTGCTATGTGTACCCCAAGGATCTTCAGGCATTCTGACACACAGGCTTTCCTAGAGTGTTATTCTGGTTTCATGCCACACTATTGTAACATTCAGTTCACTCAGTATTTATGACAATAAAATATGAATTTTATTCATATCTACCACCCTAGATTATATGTTGCTTTAAGAAAAGTCTTGTGTCTTATTTCCTTCTCTCTCTGTCTGTCTGTCTCTCTGTCTCTGTCTCTGTCTCTCTCTCTCTGGCTGTCTCACCACAGCCCCTGCCCTCAGCATCCAGCCCAGGTCTTGAACATATTAGTTGCTTAATAAATATTAGTTGTATGGCCCTGTGAATCAGTAGATGAGTAGGTATCAAGGTAGAACGGTTTCAGGAGAGATATGCAGAGGGTCAAAAGGAGACCCTCAAGAGGAGAGCCAGGAAATGGGTAGGCAGGAAACCTAGGAGAAGGCTGAGGAGATGCCAGTGTGCCTGTCTGAATATTTGTTTTACTCATGTCAGTGATAGGAAGACAGGAAGCAGTAAACCTTGCCTTCCAGGGCTTCTGCAAAAATCCATACTTTTCATTTATAGATTATTTCCTTTCTACTTTTGCATGGGTCTAGCAAAGAGAAAGGAAAATAAAGAGAGAAAAATAACCTGAGCGAGCCTCATAGTTGTGGAGAAATCAGTGTGAATTAACCAGATTCGCTGGCCAGGTTTCTGGACTAGTTAATGCCTCCGTGTTTTCCCAGTATCACAGAACAAGGTTTCTTCTCTACTCATGTGGCCATGTATTTTCCTTTAAGCTGAATATTTAGACAAATAATTTTTTCTGCAACGGTAGCTATTTTGTTTGTTTGTCTGGTACCGGGGATCGAACTCACAACCTTGTGCTTGGCAGGCAGGTGCTTGTGCCACTGAGTAGCTGTGTTTTTGAGTTTCATGTTTGCACGCCATCATGATATTCTAGTAGACATAGTTTACCTACGTTATCTAAGGAGTCTTTCACTTCTTCAGAAACGTGGAGGCTATTTTTACAGATCCCTCTCTGTGCTGCATGTAAAAGCCCCAAAAGAGCATCCGGAGAAAGGAAGGATTTATGTACCCACCACGTCCCTCTCCGGGCCCTGCAGTGTGCTTCTTTCTCCATGGTCTTGCAGGTGATGTGGGTGGCAGAAACTTATACTTGATTTATGCTTGATTTGAATTTTCTAATTAGAACGCAATGTTTGTCTCCTTTACACACAGGATGCTAACAAGGTGAACAGGCTTGAAGGTCTGCCTTTCTATGGAGTAACAGACATAATTTCTCCTTTCTCTCTTTTAATGTTAATATCAAACTCTTTTTTTTCTCACGGTCATAGCAGTTTCCCTCAGTGAGGTGCTTTTGCTGACAGGTTCAGAAGCCAAGCCTGCTTCTGAAAAATGGGCAAGAAAATACATTTTCGACATCGAGTATATTTGAATTACTGTGTTGTGCTTCTTAACCTTCTTGAGAAACTGAAGACCTGAAATTAAAATAATGAAGTGTGAGTTCTATATGGCTGTGGCCGTCCTTCTGATTTATTAGCATTGCTTACGCCTTAATCTATGCCTTATGGTGCTCCGACTGAAAAAAGTGAAGGATTTCAAGGTACATTGTGATGTGACATAAATTCTCAAGCACAATAGTGTTCTTTGTCTAGTGGGTTATATATATAGGAAGCAGAGCTAAAAATTTGCCCCTAATCTCTCATGGAATTCCATGGTACCTTCTTAAACAGTGTCACAATACTATGTACCTAAGGGAGACGGTTTAGGGGAAAACACAGATTATTTTTGAGGTATCCCAAATCCTTGGCATTTGAGTGCATTTTCATCTGCCCCTATGCAACATGCTGGTGATTCATTATGCATTTTCTTGGCATTCTAGGACTCAGGGAAGAACAGAGGTTGCATTACAAAATTTGTCTTATGACACCTACAATTTATTTCCTTTGTTCCTTGTCCCTCTCGTCTTTCCCTTCTCATCTTTTCCCTTCTTTTAGCACCTTGTTCATAATTAGTGGTGCCCAGGAGCTATTAGCAACATTAAAAATGCTATCAATAAACAGTAACAATAGACAGGTTAGATTAATTTAAATCCTATATAATCCTGAGTAATTAGTATATCCAAAAGATTATAATTTTGATATGTGAACAATACAAACATGTTAATGTGGTAGTCTATGTTCATTTTTTTATACTAAGTCTTGGAAATTCAGTGTATATTTTACCCTTACAACATATCTCAACTCAGACTAGTCTCACTTCAAGGGTTCAATAGCTGCAGGGAGCCAGTGGCTGTCTCACTGGCGACATAGCTATATGACATGTCCATCACTGTGGAAAGTTCTGCTGGACAGCAGTATCTAGCCCCATCCTGAGGATTTCATCTAGAAACTCATCTTTCTGAGGAAGGCATCACTTGTCATCTTCACTTTCTAAGGAGCCTTGGGCAATGTCTTTCTAGTCAGCAGAATAACAAGAAAAACCCATTTCTGACTATTTGGACCTGTTTTTCCTCAGGGTGCAAACTGTATTGAAGTCCCAGGAAAGCAAGGACGCTGGAGGCCAGTGCTTTCCTGCAGTGTGGCTTCTCTGCTCTGGGAGACCTGTGCAGCCCCTTCCACTCCCCTGGGAAGCTCCTGAGGTGCAGAAACTACTTTGCACGATCGTTCTCTCTGTTCCTAACCCTTGAGCCCACCCTCAGAACTGCTGGAGAAGAGGGGTGCTGGAAGTGGCTCTGTTTGTAGCATTTGCCAATTTCTGTGGTGTACACAGTCCCATGATGGCCAGTGATTTAAAGCTACCAAGCTGAGGTCTGCACACACAGCAGTGGGAAGAGAGACTCACAACTTGTTCAGAGCCGGCCCCAACTCATCCCTGGAGCATGAGGAAATAGAGGTGGGCTTTTGTTTCCCGTTTTCTAAAATGTACAGAAAATATCATCAAACATCTTTTTTCCATCTGTGAGAAGCAAAAACGTCCCAAGGCCTAGGTGTGTTGGGTCCAAGTGTTATTTTAGGCATCGTTGAATTTAATAAGAAGGCTTGCTAGTTAGCTTAACAAAATATATAAAGGATCGTAAACTTAATATTCTTATATCTCACATCTATCTCCATAATTAACAATACAGATCTAATCAATATTACTCTGTTTAAATACAGCTGAAAGTGAGATCAGCTTTCATTAGCGCCTTTTTATTCTGGTCAGATGACAACTGTACCACTGTCATTCCATAAAAAGAAACAACGTCAAATACACAAATAGCTTGAGAATGTATCTGAATTTCTTATTGACCTATGCTTCTGGGAGAAAAGAAAAAAGAAAACTCTGTGTACTTTGTGAGGCTCAGATAAATAGTTTACAGACGAGGTAGACAATCTTAATGGACTAGACGGATACAGGACTACAGAATCTGTACTACCTCTGATGAACCAAGAGTCTTGGGTAAACCTATGCAACTACTCAGTGCCTCCTATCCTCACTTATAATTAGACTGGGACTAGCTCACCATTTCCCCAAGTTTAGCCATTCCTATATAAGGCCATCATTATTATTTGCATCTGCTACCTGCCCAGTTATTTTCTTTATTTTTCTTTAGTTAACTCACCTCTTTTTACTTAACTGTATGAGCCTTTCCCTAAGTAGCAGCATCAATGTAATCACAGTGTAATATGCTAGCTGTTCGTTCTGATGCCCACTGATATACAAGCATAACTATAAATTTAACCAATGTGTGTATGCTCCCTGAAATTATCTTGCACACCACACATGGCTGACATCCTACCTTTTTGAAATATCGAGCAAGGTGAGCTCTGTGGGTACACAGCACAGTTGGTCTAAGAGCTGTCATTATCTCAGTCACTTTAGTGCTTACTGTGGAAATTTCAGGATTGACACACCTTGCAGTGATACTTGTCAATCAAGATGAGTGAAACTAATGTATCATGTAGCCATCTTGTTACATGGGTCTCTCACTACAGATAAACTTGGCTTGAGACTTCTATTCTGAAATGTATTTGCTTCTATGCCAACATAACTTGTGTGCTCTATCAAGCAGCAGAAAGATCTGATCAAAAATTTAAATGAATGCATTTTTGCATATAATATTTTGTCTGTTACTATTAAGCTTGGTAAATAGGTTGAAATCTGCATATAAATCACTTATATTTGCCTTGTCTCTACAGGGTTGCTGTGATGGTGCTTTAAGTATCATGAGACATTTTTAAGAGATGGCTTGGCATGGGAGAGAATGTGAAATTATTTTTATAAAAAAAAGTTTAGGAATTATAAAGCCAAACTTTCTTTTGAGTTGGTGTGGTTTAAATAATTTAAACCAGATGATCTGTTGTCAACAATTTGCATTTAAAATATAATTAATTATGTTAGCCAGCCTGCTATTATACTAGGAAATTAAGATACCATACATGTTTATAATAGGAAATTTCTCAATTGTCTTTTTTAATCCACTATAAAGCTGCACATCTATTTCCACCCGAGGAAAGAAAAGCATATTATGCTGCTAAAGTAATACCAGTCTTTTCTAGGATTAGGAGTCAGTGGATGGTTTGTGGGATTTATGATTTCTATTCTCAAATGAAAACCAGATGTGCTAAACCCAACAGCATAAACAGTTAAGGAAAAAAATTGGCAGGAAAAGTCACATTTGATAATTAAATCTGTTGTTACACCTTCTCTTGTTTAATGAGATAATCAGAAACTTGATTTGCAAGATAATATAACTCCCCAGCTCTGATTTAACCCAATAAAGGTTCAGACTATTTTGTCCTGGAATAATTAAGTAACAATATGATAATCAAGTGGGTCTTTTTATTAGAAACAGAAAATTCTTGTTCACAAAATCTTTCAGGAAATGTTTGTACTGTTGTTCACTTAAATGTCAACATAATCAGTTTGTGTATCAGTTTTTACATAAACCAACACAAATTTATAGTATGCCCTGTCTTATAAATGTATTAGCAATATATCTGTAATTATTACTGTACATTTTAGAATTGTGGTGTTTTAGCACAAATATAAGGAACTCATTTACATCTATTTGTAAACTAAAGAGTAGAACTTATGTTA
Organism: Dolichotis patagonum; assembly: GCA_004027295.1. Classification (NCBI taxonomy): domain Eukaryota; kingdom Metazoa; phylum Chordata; class Mammalia; order Rodentia; family Caviidae; genus Dolichotis; species Dolichotis patagonum. The sequence goes on along the minus strand of PVJX010006396.1, from coordinate 4,064 downwards.
ATCACTCAGTGTTTTAGGGAACATAATATGGAAAAAATGCATATTGTGCTCTTTAATCTAAGCAATTTGTCTAGAATCCTAGATGCATTGGATCAGACATCCATCCACATTCCAGGAGAGCTGACTGCAAGTTGTGCTCAGATCTTTACAAGAATTATCTCATTATCATTCTCTTTCCCATGGAGGAGACAGAAGCTCTGAAGGCTTAAACTAATTGTCCAAGTCCGCGTGGCCAGCATGATTCAGAGCTGGGTTTGGCCACCATTACTGAGAGCTGGGCTTGAACGTAGACACTCTGCAGCAGGGCTGTGCTCTAGACTTCCTAGGCTGGGTGCTGGGGACACAAAGATGAGTAAGATGTGGGTACACAGTTTAAAGAGCTTGTACAGCCCAGCACTTAGGACTCAGAAATTTATAGTTTGCAGACATCATGAAAAATGTCTGGTCAAGCTCTCTTTTATTAGAGACTGAAAAACAGTAACCTAAATAGGTAAGTATCTTTTCCATGTAGAGGGTAGATAAGAACAGAAGTTAAAATGTAACTGCAAAAACTGATGAAATGGTCAATTAAAATGTTGATAATGTCATTTACTTCATACCATAGGACTTTTGTATCTGGAATGTGAATCAGTTAGTGTTTAGGCCTAGTCTTTTCTCAAAGTTGTAGTAAGAAAATGTAGGTATATCAGTTATCTTTCAATTATAGCTATGATAGGTATTAAGAAAATGAAATAACAATTCTGGTTAATTCATTTCAGCGGTGGTTGACTAAAGTGTGCTGCACACAGAGATAAGCACTGGGTAAGTGAGAATGCGCAGATTATACAGGCTTCTTGTCCTCATGGCTACTCCCATACACGGGGAGAGAACAATGACTGATGTCATCACTCATCAATGTGACATTGGGAATTCAGGATATTGTTGGCACATAGCAGAGATACCAGTGGAGGGTACCTCTGGTGAAGGGTGCATCAGAGTTGCAGGGAGTGTTGGGAGATGTCAAGAAGGAGAAGAGGGATCCAGATACAAGGACACACCTAAGCCACACCTGCTCCTGAGAGGCATCTGCACACTTTAAGGTACTTATGCCAGATTCTTTCCTATTGCTTCCAGAGTCCCCTCTCTACCTTCTACCCAACTCTCTGAGGCAGAGACTTGCAGGTGATGCACTGGTGGGCAGCCTGCCCTACAGCTCCAGGTGGCTTCCATCATTGGGAACCCAACGAAGACTTTTGGAGAGAAGGAGTTGATGGGTCCAGGTCCATGGTGGGTGGTTTCCAGCTGGCTGGTGGTGTTGTTCTAGGCCTCTCTACTAACTGTCTCTTCCATGGTCCTGGAAGAATCCTCAACCACGGCATTGTCCTTATTTCCTCTTTGTACACAACCTTTTGCTGGGCTTTCCTTGAATTAGCCCAATTTCTTGGGAGGAGAAAGAAAGGGTAATGAAGAGTGGCATTGATAGGGATGGAGAGGTAGGCGGGAGAGTTGGGGAGGTTTGCAGTCTAGGCTGGCAGCATAGGAAGTAGCAGCGAGTACCTAGGTGGAGGAGAATCTTGCAAGTACCATAGGACATTGGGTTTTGTTCTGGGGTAGAAGAGCACTGCAGCAACTTCAGCAGGGGAATAGCAGGATCCAATTTGTGTTTTTCAAAGGTCTGGTGGAGAATTGACTGTGGAAGGGTGGAGACAACCTCTGAGGTTATTGTATTAGGCCTGATGGGGGAATGGAAGATCTTTGGTAAGTCTATGAGACATGTTTAGGTCCTGGGTCTGTTTTGAAGATCCAGCCCACAGACCAAGGTTTTAGGTCAAGGTGGTGTTGGGTGGTAAGGATATGATGAACTAAAATAGAGATGACTGTATTCTCTGGTGCTGGCAGCCACTGATATGCCACCCCCATCTGATGGATGCTCTGAAGAAGGAATTATGTCACTATTTCATTCTGGTTTGTTTTTTCTGAATAATTTATGTCTTAGTTACTTTTTACTCATTGCTGAAACAAAATACCTGATGCCCAAAGTTGGGAAAGGAAAGGTTTATTTCTTACAGTTTTTGGAGGTTTCAGTCCATATTCAGTTGGCTCCAAGGCAAGGTGGCATGGCGGGGCCGCAGTTCATGGCAGCTGCAAACAGCAAGCGGAAAACCGGCAAAAGAGATAGACAACTTCTTCCTGCCATTACATCACATCCTGGCTCCACCCCCTAGGAGGGTGTATCACTGACACCACCAATCCAAGCACTAGACAATGAACCAATCACAAATGCACAATACAAATACATGAGGCCTGGGGGCCACCGACATAAACCATGACAATTTGTCATTTGCTTTATTTGTCTTTTATAAGATATAATAAAACATATACAGAGAATGTTTAAATTAAAATGAATTATTGCAGTAAAAGACATACACTCTCTCCCCCTCTCTTTGAACACACTTATCATGCTAGTAATCTTCTGAAGCAGTTCTGGAATTCTTTTGTGAGTGTGTTTAGAAAGTGTGACTAAAATCTGGTGAATGCTGCTGTGGGATGCCATGCAACAATAAGGCAGGGAGGGTCTTCATCCACTTTATTTATCAGATCTGGCTTCCCGACTCTTCCCCAAAGTCAAAATGACCATGAAAGGTAAATGTCTTGATTCAGTTTAGGCATCCTCACAGCCATGATTGCATAACTAAAGACACTTATGAAAGGGAACGTCCAGAAATGCATCAGAAACTGACAAAAATGATGGGATAAATATGTTCAAAGCAAGGCAGAGTGGATAGAATATTCTGAGGGAGATTAATGGCAATGTGATTTTGTTAGAATACATTTTTAATATTTACTATATTTATTGATCACACCTTGTAGCTTCCTAGTTTTCTTATAATACTATAACCTGAATCTATCCTTTCTATAATTGGGTAATTTTGAATGATTTGTCTATATTGTCTTCCTCTGACCTTTAGTAATTTTCTTCTGAAGGTAGAAAGAAGATTTGATATATTTAGGAGTGGAAATTGAGAAGTCAAGGCAGTTCTCAAATCTTATTATCTTGAGAAACCATTATATAGCAGAAGAGTTTTTCATGTCATGTTTGCTGCATATAGCCAAATATAATGCAAGGTCTCTCATATATATTCCCATAAAAACTGTTGCCTTAGGTTGGAATCTTTACCAAGTCATTCATATTACAGGATTACCTCCTAGTTACTTCATTTGGAACAAAAAAATACTATTAGAAAAAGACATTACTAGTTTTATATTTTTATAATGGTAAGCTATGGCATCAGTTAAAAGCAAAAAACAAAAAAAAAAACAAATGAACAAACAAAAAAACCCCATCCTTCAACATAGCTTTAGTAATTAATGGGAAATAACCTCCCAATTACAAATGTTGGAAATTGTTTAGAATAAGTCTTTTACAAATACTTCAAGAGAAATAACATAAGTGATTATGTTGTGGAGTTCACAAATAGTAAAAGGCTGCTTTGGGCATAAAATACAATTTCCAAGGTCATTATTAGATAGAGATTTCAAAAAGGCTATATTCTAAACAAGAAACAAAGATGATGTGTCCTGAAAATCTCTAGGAAACTTAAAATGGGACTTTAATGATAACAAATACAACAAAGCATATAAAATTACTTCATGAAATCTGTTCTCCTAAAGCAGGAGATTTTAAATATTCATAAGTAAGTACATTTTATAAGTAGAAATTTGGTTGCTTCATATCTGCATTCCTAAAAGTATGTGGGTACTTCCATGCTTGAAATATATATATGGATATGGATATTTTATGTATATTATTTATGTATTTGTATTAGCTTTTGTCACTGTAACAAAACATTTGACATATCTTATAGGAAGAAAGAATTATTTTGGGTTTTTTTTTAAAGAGAATAAAACAAAAGGGGGCAGTACAGAGCAGATCAGAAGAGGACAACATAGGCAACACAGTACTTTACATTAAGTCAACTGGACATCAACAGTATCTAACACCATATCTCTTACTCTGCTATAGTTGAGCATAGTTTCAATTACAATAATATCAAACATAACACAATAGTATAAAGCCATGCATA
>PVJX010006395.1:0-78075 GCA_004027295.1 Dolichotis patagonum | reverse complement strand
GTATCTTATTTCTGCATCCATTTTGAAGGACAGTTTTGCAGGGTATGTCAGTCTGGGTTGGAAGTGGTTTTCCTTTAGGATCTGAAAGACTTCACTCCATGCTCTTCTTGATTTCATTGTTTGTGTTGAGAAGTCTGCCGTGATTCTGATAGGTTTTCCTTTATAGGTGATCTCTCTTTTCTCTCTAACAGTTTTTAGTCTTCTATTTTCATGTTGGATTTCTGGGATGGTGATTATTATGTGTCTGGGTGTAGTTCTATTTTGGTTATGGCTGTTTAGAGTTCTATATGCTTCACTTATCCAGATGTCTGTTTCTCTTCTCATGTTTGGGAAGTTGTCAGCTATTACTTCTGTAAATATCCTCTTGATATCATTTGGGCTGTCCCCTTCTGTTTCATTTACCCCTATTAATCTTATGTTATTTTTCTTTGCATCATCTTGCAGGTGTTGAATTGTTATTTCCTGATTCTTTGTTATTTTTAAAAGATCTTGTCTTTCCTACTCACTGGCTGCAATCTTATCTTCAAGGTCTGAAATTCTATCTTCACTTTCATTGAGGTGGTTTTTACAGCTTTCAATAGAATTTTTGATTTCTTGTATATCTCTTTGAATCTGCTTTATGCATTCTGTTTGTTTCTTATATTGTTCTTTCAGGGATTCTATCTGTTTGCTTTGTTCCTCTAATTTTTTAGCTGTGTTTTCACTAGATGCATTCACTATTTCTTTCACTATTTTCATCAATTCTTCTTTTACCTGGGCAAATATTTCTGATTTGAATTTCTCCATAGCTTTCCCCATTTGCATATTTATTTCATTTGATATCATTTCAGACATTTCAGGTGTATGGCTTCTTTTTTCTTCTATGTACACGGCTTCTAAGCTTTCTTGGGTAGGGCTAGGGTTTTGAGCCTGCCTTTTGGTCTTTCCTTTTGACATTTTTCTATATTTCCTTACTTTGAGCAGTGTTCCAAGGCTTTCTCTGCATGTGTGGCGAATTACCTCTTACACCCTTAGTTCCTGGAGGGGTAGTGGCTCCCCCACAGGCTCTTGGCTTTCTCACAGGGTCCTAACTCCCCTCTGTGGGCTCCTGGCTCCCTAAGTTGTAAGGCAAATGCTGGGTGTGGTCACCCCAGAGCCTGTGGGATCTCAGGCAGGCCAGGCCACCGTGCTTTGTCCCAGGCAGGTCTCCAGGAGGTTCTCTGCGAGTGAAGGGTGGGCCTACAGGTCCCAAAGAGTCAGGCTAGAATGCTGGTTTCTGCAAAGTTCCTGGTCCCAAACAGACCTGGCCAAGATGCCAGTTTCCACAATATCCCCAATCCAAACAGCCCGGGCCACTCTGCGGGTCCGAGAGGTTTGGGTCCCAAAGAGACAGGCCGTGATGCTGGTGTCTGGGAGAGTTCCTGGGGGTGAAGGGCAGGGCTATGGGCCCAAACAGACCTGGCCCAGATGCCGGTCTCCGGGCAGTTCCCTGCGGATGAAGGGCCGGCCTACCAGTCCCAAACAGTTGCGCCGATATGCAGGTCTGCGCAGACTTTCAATCCAAACAGCCCGGGCCACTCTGCACATCCCAGAGGTTCGGGTCCCAAAGAGACAGGCCGCGATGCTGGTCTCTGGGAGACTTCCTGGAACGACATGTTCCTCCTTAACAGTACAGCTGAGCAAGTCTCATCAGGAGTGTATACCCAACAACAATGGCACTCAAAAAAAAATCCATAGGGATGTGTATTCTTTTTTTTTTTTAAGATTTGACTTTAAATTTTTTTTTATTTTAAAGAGAATAAAACAAAAGAGGGCAGAACAAAGCAGATCAGAACATAAGCAACACAGCACTTTACAATAAGACAATCGGACATTAACAGTAGCTATGAAAATATCACTTTCTCTGCTATAGTTGAGCTTAGTGTCAAATACAATAATATCAAACATAACAAAATAGTATAAAACCATTCAAAAGACTGAAAGAATTACAGAGCATTCTGAACCGAATAACAGAGAATGATCAATGACTACTATAATATCTCATTCTCAATAAAAAATTTGTTTATACTATCACATATATTAAAAAGGGATGTATATTCTACAACATCATCACTTAGAAAGTCTATCAAGGGGTGAGATGTGTACTTAACAAACTCTCAAGAGGTTTGGTGGTGATAAGTTGGACAAGAATTTGGCAGAAAGTACTCAGAGTATCCAGTAGCAACCAAGTAGACCACAATACACTATGGTGCTCTGTTCTATACTCAGTCATTGTAGAGAGGAGGTTTTATAGATTACATTACATAGCAGTGATCATTAGCTTGCTTTGGTGTATAAGATCAGGATTCCAAGGAATAACTGAATTAGCATACAGGGAGGAAGGTGGTTTCTATATATAGCTCTGGATTCTCCTATACCAAGTGTCTTTTAGATAATATTTCCAGATGATCTGGACTAGGCAAGAGTCTTGGGAATACAAAAGGGAAGTTTTAGGGACATGACACTAAATGTCCTAGTTTAGTCTCAGAGGATGATACATTCTGAGAAAAACAACCCAAAACAATATATACAGATAAATATTTCAGGAGAATGACAGATTTTGTGCGCATTGTATGGAGTAGATTACCGAATAGCTGGCTAGATGTTGTAACAGAACTGAGGTCCATGGGAAGACTTTTAAGTAAGGGGTTAGAGCATCTTAAACTCAAACCAAGCATGTTGTTAAAGGAAAAAAGTAATCAAAGTTAGGAAGCATGAGTTCTAGTCTCCGAATAAGGAAGCATGAAATATTAAGTAAATCACAGCCATATAAAAAATGAGAAATTAAAAACTGGATAATTGCTAGTCTTTCCTTCTCACAGTCTATTTTGCCTTAGAGCACTAGCACTCAAACAGCGCCATTTTTGCCCCTTACAACACATTTGACAATGTTTGGAATCATTTTTGGCAAGCAGAACTAGAGATTGGGACCTACTGATATCTAGTGAGTGGAGGCCAAGGAGGCTGCTAAATATCCCACAATGCACAGGCAAATCTCTCCCCTGATTCTTGCCAACAAAGAATCTTCCAGCCCAATATGTTAATAGGGCTAAGGTTGAGAAACTCTTTCTTACTGAGGTAATTAGATTACATGTTAACTTAAGAAATTCCTGATTAGAATATTAAAATCAAGCAATGTGTTATTTATAACATAGTCTCTAAATATATACTGTTCTGGTTTTACCAGAACAGATGAAAGGTGTTTTCTGTATAAGATTTGGAAGGGCTTATTCTAAACAGATCTTGGAATATTACACAGAGGAATGAAGTACCAAGTTTCTGAGGAGACACCAAGGGCCAGAATCTTAACAGCTGATAATTCTGAAGTGTCTCACTCTCTGAACAAATTAGGATTTAAATATGCTATGAGTGTGCATCCAGAGCCATCCTTCTACCCTGTGATCACTGAAGCAACCTCTCCCATCTGTCCATCAATTTTTGTATACATCTTCGGGGACTAGTTTTTCCTGGAAGAAAGAAGAAAGTTTCCCCAAAACATATGTAAGACAGGGTAAGAGAAAATAATTATTTTGTAGCTAGTCTATCTGAATTGATAGAAACATTTAAATATGTAATGTATTTGCTTATGAATCCAGGTTTATTCATGCAACAGATGGTAAGACAACGTCATACTTAAGTTTGACTTCACATTCTTGTTGACTGAAACCTCTCACACCCTTTTTAAACAAAGCATTGGCAATAAAGTCCAACATATTACATAACTAGCCAATGTTAATATATAGCTCAGAAAACTTGGCTGCCAACAGGAAACGCCAGGAATAAAAGGGTTTCTATTTGATTATCAGGAAAGTACCCTGTTCCAGTAACCACAGTAGGAAGGCTAAAATGAAAAGATTCATTCCTAGATTGTTGATTTCTCTGAAAGTGATTTACGAACAAACTTAAGATTTTTTGAAGTAGGTCTTACATAATGAAATCTCTTTCATCTTTGGTAATGCTTTAAATGTGCATCAGAAAGTCTAAGGAGCTTAAATCTTTGAAAGACAACCTGTTGCAATTAAGTAACTGTTGAGACAGAGCCCAAGATTTCATCTGAGAAACTCGCCTAAAATGGAGGAACTCAGATGAGGCTCTATCCTACCCTTCATTCAGGTCTTGCTCATCAGGAATCAGGCAAGCAGAGGAAGATTTTCCATTCTGCTACCTTTGGTAGATTCACTCACTGGGACATGGATGGGGATTTTATCTACCACACTTTCCACAATAAAGCACTTTGAAAATCTCTTGTTAATTGCCAAACTAACACTTCTTTAGCAGAAATGCTTACTTTTGATTTTTCATATTCATGGCTTCAAAGCTGAGTATTTGCTTTGAATAAACAACTGCCAGCTTTTTACTACAAACACACATTTTCAGCTGATTTGCATTGTTTATAACTACTGTACTTAATGAAAATTTAAAAATCTTAATTAGCAGCATATTCTTGCATTTCATTAAAGAGAATACAATTAATATTTACTGAGATCCTACTCCAGATTTTCAAACATCTTCAAGAAAAATATATTTATTCTTGAACTGGGGAGGGGTACAACGGAAGGTAATAATTCAAAGTAAGGTTATTTTACTGTCTCTAAACCTAATCCTAAACCTAAAACCCAAACTCTAACCTAAACCTAAACCTAACCCTAACCCTAACCCTAAACTCTAAACCTAAAAAGAAGATTTATTTTATTCCCTCACAGTTTGGTACCGCAGTCTTTATTTGATTTTGACACACCAAAAATCAAAGCAAAGCACACTCTTGTAGTAAGTTATATTTCCTTTCTAACAATCTCAAAACAACCTGACTTTATTACTCAAAAAGAAGATAAGGAAGGAATGAATATAATTTAAGTAGGTAAATTTCTAATTGGTTAAATAATGGTTAAACAAATGGTATCTACAACACTCATTAAAGTAACAACTCCTAATAGCAGGCAAACATTCTTGTGTTAATAGTTTTAAAAATTTTATCAAGGCCACCCACTTCGGACCCCTCTTGGAAACTCAGAAGCTATTTTCCTTTTTATTTCCAATAAAGCTCTCCTAACCTCAAAAAATAAAAATAAAGAATCAATAATTAGGGCAAAGATGTAACAAAATGGTTATTAATTTTGCATTATACAAAAGGATAGGTCTTTTACTTCAATAATATTTGATATTTCAATATTTCCTTTTCTATAGAAATAGGAAGTGAGTTATATAGTTATCACTAAAATGATATTAACCAAAATATTCCATATTTTCTCTAGGTATAATTGAGACTTGGTTTCTCTTGAATCAAAGATCACTAAACCAGCTTCAGGAAACATTACCTAAGAAATATATGCAAGCCATTTACTTTAGACTCAGTTTTTTGTTTCATTTTGTTATAAAATGCCCAATTTAGCTTTAGGGTTCTATTGTTCTAAGATCAACTAGATGGCTTAATAACTAAGAAAAAGAGGAAACACTAGCAAAAGTATTCAGGGCAAAGGAAAACAATTTGAGCATTGTCCTAAAGGGCAAGACTGCACATAAAATACCCACATATAAACCCCCAGGTATTGAGATTTTATCAGTCTGTCTCTTATTCCATATCCTGAGAAAAGAAGGACCAACTCTATCTGCATGTGAGCTGCTGGCCTCACCACAAGTCATGGGCAGACTCTCAATTTACTTTATGCCAATTTATTAATGTCAATAACTGCCTGCTCTGCACCACATGAAGTCGGTCCTCAGCAGTCTTTGAATATGGACATTAAGTTAACTTCTTTAAATGGATGTGATTTTACTTATACCAAATTGAGATGTTAAGTGATGTTTTACCCACCCCCCCCATATTCTTGGAAACAAACTTTGTATTTATTTCCACATCATTACTTCTACTCCTGTGGCAAAATTATTTGGAACCCTAACAGAACTTTTGCCATAAATGTAAAGTTCCAGATTTTTAAAATGTACATTATAGAAACTTTTTCATACAAATAGAACAAAGCAAAATTTATTAATAGGTCTTTTCATTGTGATGACATTCTAGAGACAGTAAGCAAAAAGCCTAGTCTTTGAGTGAATTCCTCAGTAACTCTAGCTCTAGGAACTTGTAAGTTTCTCTAGCAAATCCCATTGTAACATGTAGAGTTGATGACCATCATTCTGTTGATTTGATTAAAAATGCAGATGATAAGTTGAATTTAGGTAACATTTTTAGTACCACTATTCCCACAAAATGGGAAAAGAACACTGTGAGAAGAAATATGTTTCCTTAAAGTTTGGCAATGTGCATTCATAATGAAGAAACTCTGAAACCTGCAGAAAATATTACAATAGTACAGAGAATACTAGAAAAATCTTTGGAACATAGTACTAGGCAGTATAAAACTATATTTCTTTCCACACAGGTATACATCATTCTTGGACTAAAAACTGCTTCTCCTGAGTTTCTTCCTAATGCAGAAAATTAATAAAACACTGTCACTTTCAGATAAGAAGTTAAGATGTCAGATTGTATCAAAAGTGTACTTATTAAGTCCTGGGAAGAGAACCAAGAAGAAGCCAACCCCCTTCCTGTGATCCAGTGGCAATTGTGGACTAGGCCAACCCCTTCCCATGAGCCAGCAGTGGCCGTGCATCCTGTGAAGACAACCAATAAGAAGCCAGTCCCTTCCTGTGAGCCAGTGGTGATCATGGGCTGGGCCAACCCCTTCCTGTGAGCCAGCAGCAGACATGGGCAGGGCCAATCCCTTCATGTAAGCCAGAAGCAGCCATGTGTCCTGGGAATAGAATCAAGAAGAAGCCAGCCCTTTCCTGTGAGCCAGCGGCAGTTGTAGGCTGGCTTAACACCTTCCTGTTAGCCAGCTGGTGTGCATTCTGGGAGACAAAATATGCCTATGCTCCCCACCCACCCTGTAAGCAACCGGCTGATTCAGAGAAACAAAGGCTGAGATGATAGCCACTAGAGTAAAAAAATAACTTAATGCCTATATTGTTTAACTGACTTTTCAGGCCTAAAGCCAGTGGTCTGGGGCTCTATTTAGAGGACAACAATATGCAATATAGCAATTATGGGAAATTTCTTTCTGAAGGTGGTAGCCATTGTTTATTCCCCATTATCTTGTTCTTAAGTCTTGTACTATTTTCATTGTTTTGTTTGGTTTTATTCTATTTGATTTTATTATATCTGATGGCATGGGCAGCTATTTTGAAGATAACAAGATCTATTAAGGTAGCCATTGTTGATTTCCTATTATTTTGTTTTGAAGTTCTGTGTCACTTTCATTATTTTGTTTTGATTGGTTTTATTCTGTTCTGTCTTGTTTGATTTTCTTATGTCTGATGGTATGGGCAGTTATTTTGAAGATAACCAGAGGCATTATGATAGCCATTGTTGATTTCCTATTACCTTGTTTTGAACTTCTGTAACACTTTCACTGTTTTGTTTTGATTGGATTTATTCTGTTTTACTTTGTTTGGTTTTATTCTCTTTAAAATACAAAAACAAATATACCTATAACACTTTCAAATGACCCTTCAATAAAAGTGGAAATCTTGTTAGACTCTGATAGAAAGACAGAAGGTAGAAATAGTTATTTTATAACAATAATTTCTATGTCTTTGGAAAACAGATTACTATTTGGAAACTCTCAGCTCTAGTCACCCAAATTCCAAACTGTCATATTCTTAGGATGCATATGCATGTGACAATGATAATGACCTGAAATAGTATTGACAAGCCAGGAAGGTATTCCATAGTGATAATTTTCTCTTACCTTTTTTTGTAGTATGAAGTCTGCTGTTATAATTTGCATCAAGAAAGTCTTCCAAAAGGTTCACATGTTCAGAGGAAGAAGTTCTGGAAGGTGATTGCATCATGGGGGCACTAACCTTATCAATAGATTAGTCCATTGGTGAGTTCATAGCTGAATGCAGTGTTAGGAAATGGATCCTGGTTGGAGGAAGTAGGTCCCTGGGGGCATAACCTGGAAAGATATATTACTATGCTTGGTTTCTTTCCTCTTTCTCTGACTTTTTCCAACTCTCTTTCTGCTTCCTGGCTACCACAAGGTGAGCAGATTTCTCTTGTGATTGCCTTTTATGATGATGTTTCTGTGTTGGAGCCAGCCAACCATGGACTGAGATCTCTGATACTGTGAACCAAAATAAACTTTTCCTTAATTTATATATGTTAGATATTTTGTACCAGCAACAAAAACTGATTACTACACTTACCAATCAACAATACCCTGTCTAACTTCCTTATGCATTGAATAGCAATATCATATTTTCCAACCCAGCTACTACAGTAACATAGGAACCCTAACTCTGCAAAATAACTTCCTCAGAAGTCAAGTGTTAAGCAAGGAGTGATCAATTGCATCAAATGCCTCAAATACTATTAATTAAAAATTACAAACATAGAGACTTCAGGCATACATTTGTTGCCAAAGAGTAGAGAAAATTCTCAAAACTGCTTTTAAAATGACCTGTGTATAATGTCTGGGAGACATTGTAAAATGTGATCATAATTTAGCACACTGAAATGTCATGAATTAAATAACTTGCCTGGCCAAAACTGTGTAAACAGGTAGGGATGGTTAGAATGAAATATAGCAAAAAGGAAGGTCAAATGGACAGAACACAGTGTGTGGGGTTTGTACTCTCCAAGAGAAGACTCTAAATATGGGTATCTAATGAGAAGGCACTTCAGCAGCCTACTGCTCAGGACAGGATGTTACATTGGCTGCATTACAGCCTGGAAAATGCCTCTGTCTCTGTCTCTGATCCCCTTCCTTTTACTTTGATTTCATGCTCTCCAAAAAATTATACCTGGCTTTCTAAAATCCAATTTCATGCTCACTCTGACACAAAACAGTGATGTTGTGAAGGTAGACATAAATATTTCTGTTATTGGAAGGGACTGCCTTCTGCTTATAAATTAGTAAACTGGCATTGTAGTTTGTACATTAGACTTTGGAAAGTTTTGTTAGCTGAGCCAATTTCTCCAATTTATTAGTTGCCTGACAAAATTAAAATTCACGCCTTGGAAAACTGGGCTCAGACTGCACATAGATTTCACTTGAGTAAGCATCCTAAGGAGCCATGGTGTCCCAAATTATTCCTGTCTCCCTTCTCAAACAACAATCAAGCTTACCTACTGCCCCATCATAATAAGCAACAGAAATCATACAGGATGCTGCAAAGAATTATTTCTACTGTGCAAAGGACTAGCTTCTGATATTAAACCATTTTTCCAAATATGAGCCAAATGCTAAAAGATTAATATCTTCCAACATATTGATTTAAAAAATAGAACAACTCTACATAGTTCATTTACCTCACTCATAGGGTACAGAAAATGTTGGGACAATAATATTAATAAGGAAAACATGATGGAGAAATTCAAAAGAATAACCTACATTTTAACATGTGAATTACTTGAAGAGAAAACTACATAGCTTAGGTATGTTGGTCAATTTTACCTATTTCAATAATTCTCAAAGATCAAGCCTAAGGTATTTGTTTTTAGGATTATACTTCACATACAAAGTATTTCCACTGTGACTCAGTATTAGTAATGGAATTGTCCAAACCTCTCAGGTATGCTGGGAAAGGAGCAAGGTCAAGAACAATTATTTATATGCCTAGGTAAAACTCCTAGGAAATTTTTAAAAATCTCAGCTTTGTAGAAGAAACTAAGAATAGAAACTTCTAGAGCATTTATCATGTATTATTTACATATGTATTTCAGAGAGAATACCAGATACGAAGAGCTCATCCTTTTGAATCACATATAATCTAATCCAAAAACCAAAGTTGTCATTCCAAACAGTTATCATTTTGTTGTTTCTGCAATTTACTTTCTTCTGGAATAGGGAAAGGAAAACTTTTCTCTTTTGTTATTTCTCAAACTTAATTTTTGTTGGACCAGGAAAAGAAACAAATTTGACCATGGTCAAGTCTGTCATAGTATTTCCATATTCATCCAACCCTGCTAATAATTTATTCCTGTCACTATTAAGAAAACCACTAAAGAGCATACGTGTTGTCTGCCCAGGTGTGTGTACATACACAACTAAATGCAGAAAACTGTGCATATTTTCTCTTTGGTGGTCTCATATACTAAAAATATCCTACAATGCAAAGATGTTCATTGTGTTTTAAAAAAAAACATAAAATTCAACATCATTCATACTTGGGAGGCTGAGGATTGGTATGACCTCGAGGCCAACCTGGGCTACACAGTGAGTTCAAGGTCATCTTGAACTACATAGAGAGACTCTGTCTCAAAAAAATCAAAAGGAAGAAAAAGTAAATTATATACTTTCAGGTGTGGTAGTGCATGCTTGTAATCCCAGCACTTGGAAGGCTGAGGGAGGAAAATTGCTGTGAGTTTGAAGCCACCCTGGGCTCATAAGCAAGTTCAAGTTCAGCCTCCATCACAAAAGAGACAAAGGAGACCTTGTCTTAAAAAAAAAAAAAAAGCGTCTCCAAGAATAAACCAGCAGAGCATTATCACGGAGGGACAGAAGACAAACAAATTCTCAGACCCTTAACTTATTAGTCATTCAAGCTGATTTATGTTTCATTCAGAAGCAGTCAAGATTTTTAAAAAGCTGCTGTTGCTGAAAAACTGTGACTCCTTAATTAAGCCTATGGATGCCCAGTGGGTAACTAAAAACAGGTCAAAGTTTGGCATCTCTGCCTTCATTTTATGTCGGTCTCCTTTATTACTTTAAAACCTCTGCTCAGCTCCGCATGTCGGCAGATTAATCATGTAGGGAATGTCTGTTTAAAATACAGGGCTTATTATCCTGAACTTTACCTAACAACCTATACCTTTCTGCTTTAAGACTGGAGACACCATTATCTGAAATATGCAGAGACACTCAACTACCAGCTCCCTGCTTCCCTCAGTGGGCACCTAGAAGTCCCATTATTGCAATGAACCTACCTTAGCTTCCAGCAGAGCCTCTGCGAAATTGAGATTACTCACCAAATATCTTATGGAAACTGGATTTCCACCTCATGCTATAGACTTCTTTTTTTTTTGGTACCAGGGATTGAACTCACAACTCATGCTTGCCAGGCAGGCACTTACGCCAATGAACTAAAATCCCAGCCCCAAGCTATAGACTTCTGAGATGCAAAATCAGAATTGAGATAATGATCAACCAGCCTCTAACCCACCTCAGCAATGCCATAAAAAGTGGCCTATTTGCTTTGCTCACAGGCCATCAGATCTTCTCTCTTAGAGCTGTGTCCCCTTAGCTCTTTTTTCCTTAAGCTAAAGTCTCTTCTCATGTTCTCTTCTTTCTCAATTTAAGATGTTTCCTGTAAATTCATGTTATTGCCTTAGTTTTAATTTCTGATGTCATTGAAACAAGGACTCACATTAGCCAGTGATACACCTACCCAATAAATATTTGCTGAATAAATTTCTGGTTATCTGGACATTTAGACTATAGCATTCTATAGACCCCCTCCCCCCAGGTGTGCAAGTAAGTGATTTTATTATCATAGATTAAATTGGTTCAGATTTTCAATGAATAAAGTAAAAACTGAGCAAGATTAGGAGACAGGCAAGAAGGAAGAATGGAGGTAAGGAAGAGAGATAAAAGCAATAGAGAAACATTTATACACTTCTCTGAAGGAAATGTGAATTATGATGAGGTGTCATAATGTAATGGGGTGTCTTATGTAAAAAGTATATATAGTATTAAGAAGAAGATAAGTTCATTTATAAGGAAAAAGTGATGCAGAAATCCAAAAGAATGGTGCTTTAATGAAAATGCAATGCAGAAGAGGAGACATTAATTTTGCAAGTAACAATTCAAGCACAATTGTGATAAAAGCCACAAAGGAAGGTTATAAACTATATTGAATATAGGTCAAATATTGTTTATAAAGTCAGATGCACCCTTACCTTTCTCCTTTTTCATCCTTAACTATTCTCAATAATTTTTTCTTCCTTCTACAGTATTTGTGGCTGTTATTCTGTTCTGAAAAGGGTTTCTTCTTGAGTTACACAACATTACTCAGTAATGTCCTACCTTCCTTATCACCAGACTTCTTATCTTCTCATAGATAAGGATGGAAAGAGAAAACTGTCCTTAGTACTGAGATGTGCTTAGATTTGTTTCTTTTACTCTTTTCCTTGAATCCCTTTTAAAAATTATTATCAGGAAAGGTCTCCAAAATTCTCACCTGTCCTTCTAGGAATAGAACTATCACCTCACTGATCTATTATCTTCTTTCCTACAGAAATATTGTGAACTCTGCTTAGGTAAGTAAATAATCACGCCTTACTTAGGGCTCCTTCAATTTAAGTAGGCTACTTACATCTTAAAGGAGGTTTTAAAAGGTAGATACAATCTTGTTCTTTCTATTTGATACAAGAATCAAATTTAACTCATTCCTTATTTTTTAAAAAAGATCAAGTATTTCTGAAAAGTCAAACAAGAACTTTTCTGAGGAACAGACACTTAATTTGGTATCTTAAAAAAATGTAATTTAACAAAAGAAAGAATGAGGAAGGAAACTATTCCACAAAGATGAAAAAGCATGCATGAAGATCTCAGAGAAGCCAGTTCTGTACTGTTTTCCAAGAAATTAAAAAAAAAATCTGTGGAACTAAAAAGAATAGGCTGGAACAAAAGGCAGAACTTAGATTATACAAGAGTATTGTAAATTTTTTTAATGTCCTACTTTCCTAACACCTTACCCAGGCAACCAAATGTCACCAGTGTGATAAGGTTAGTTCCTGCCACAAGTCTCTCTTTTTGCCACCCTCTGACCTAGTGACATTTAAGCACACCAGCTCCCATTATGTCTTTTGCTAGTGTACTCAGACTTAGCAACAAAGGCATTTGCCCTCCAAACTTCTCCAACCTTCTTTCTCATATATTTTCTCTACTTGGTTGAGCCTTTTTCCTGAGGGTTCTTTCTATATTGCCCCCTGTGTGGTATAACATTTCTCCCTCTCTTAGGACCTGTGAATATGTTTCTCAAGTTTATATATTTCTTTATAGTGTTATTCCATGTCTGCCTCTGATCATTAATCAAAAACATTTTTAAAGTAATTCAGTCATTCCTTGAAACACAGTAGGCTGCAGGAGATCAGGATACAACACTTTACAATATGCTACTTTGACATAAGGATTTTGAGCTAAAGGTAATTGGCAATATATGTAGGAAGAATTCTCTGTCTTTCTCCTTTATCTGCCTTAAAAAAGAAGGGTATAAATCACCCTTTGTGAAAATGCACCCTCATCCCCCCCCACATCAGGAAGAAAGTGGCTCTTAACACCTGAGAAAAGAGAGACAGCACTGATATCAAGATGAGTTTGCATAAACAGACCTAATTGAAATAGCATTTGTCTTCATTAATTCCCCTGTATTTCCTGGTCAGTTCTCCACAATTTGTCATCCATTAAGCTCAACTTTCTTTTTTTCTTACTAAAAAGGTATATTGAACCCCAAAATGTAGTAGCCTCCTAAAGCCTTTGTAAAATCACATGTATGTAAATATTAATAAAAATTGTGTGCCTTTTCTCTTGTTAACCTAGCATTTGTTAGTTAAATTCACATGTCTTCTAGCAATAAACCTAAGGAGGTGAAAGAAAAGTTTTCCTACTCAACAAGGGCTTTGTTGACTATGTTAATGATTCTGAACTTCAGATCAAGAGCAATAGTCACTAAGATGTGACAATCAAATTTGCATTTAAAAATATCACCAGGCATGACAGTGGTACAGGCCTATAATCCAAACTACTTGGGAGGCTGAGCTGGAAGTTTGTGGCCAGCCTGCACAACTTAGCAAGATCCTGTCTCAAAACAATTTAGACAAGGAACGGAGAGGTAGTTCAATGGTAGAACTCTTGCCTAATACGCATAAGGATCTAGGTCTGATTCTCAGTACCACCAAACAAACAAACAAGCAAACTCTGGCTGCTGAGTAAAGAATGGACTGAATGGAATAAAAAGGAGACAGAAGACCATATATAGAGGAAGTATAGTATCAGGTGGGAGATAATACTGTTTTTGAATAGAGAAGTTATAGCACATGCAGAACTAGGTGGATACAAGATCTATTAAGGATAATCAGTTGTTCTCCCTTGTGTAACAATATTGGGAAGCTCTGGGGTAAAAACCACACCACAGCACTACACCAAAAGACAGAGGACTAAGCCAAACGAAAATCATTCCATTCCTAATCACTTAGGAAGTTAGGATCTTGGGATAGACACAGTCAAGAATCTCCTACTCACAGAAGATATCCCAGAAGAATAGACTTTTCCTAGAGAGGCTTTGATACTAGTGATATTGCTACCTACCAACAGAACTCAAAAGGATAATCACAGAAAACAAAATGAAAACTTTTTTGAAATAGAAAATGACAAGATGAAGGAGCAAAATACAATCTCAGACATCCAGCCCACCCAGAACAAGGTCAGGAGACACTGAAATAGAATAAATTGGAAGTCACACAATTGAAATTTCTGAAAAGATAACAACTAAAGTAAAGAAACATCCCCATGAGGCTGTAGAGGAAATCAGATTGGAAATAATTTCTCAGGTAAAAGAAAATGACAATCATAATGAAAGAATTGCTGAGCATATCTAAAGAAGACACAAATAAAAAATACAGGAGCATAGAAAAATGATGAAAACTTTGAATTAACAATATAGGAAAGAAATAGAATGCATGAAACAGATACCATGGAAGTTAAAAATTCTACTGAAAGCTGTCAAAACCACTTGAATGAAACTGAAGATAGACTTTCAAACCTTGAAGACAGGATTGCAGCTAGTGATCATGAAAGGAAAGATCTCTTAAAAATAACAAAGAAACAGCAAATAATTCAACAGCTACCAAATAATGCAAACAAAAACAAATGTAAGAGTGATAGGTGTCAACAAAAAAACAAGTCAACACAAATGACACAAACAGACTACATGCAGAATAGCAGAAAATTTCCCAAGGATGGGAGAAGAATCTGACATAGAGATAAACGAGGCATATAGAACTCCAATTAGCCATAACCAAACTAAATCTACATCCAGACATATAATAATAAAGATCCCAGAAATTCAGCACAAGAACAGAATATTAAAAGCTGTTAGAGAAAAGAAACAGATCACCTATAAAGGAAAGCCCATCCGAATTACGGTAGACTTCTTAACACAAACCATTAACTCAAGAAGAGCTTGGAGTGAAGTATCTCAAGTACTGAAAGAAAACAGCTTCCAACCCAGATTGATGTACCCTGAAAAACTGTCTTTCAAAATTAATGGAGAAATAAGATGCATCCTTGACAAAGAAAAACTGAGGAAATTCTGGACCACCAAACCAACCCTACAAAGGGTACTGAAAGATATTCTAGAAAAACATAAAAATGCCACAGTTCCAAGAGCAACAACAGAAAGAAACCACCAAGCTGGGCAAGCTGTTAAATGAAGGAAAAAAATAGGAAACTGACAGAAGCAAAAAGATAACATGACAAAGATTAGCCAATACATATTAATTACAATCATTAATGTAAATGGTCTCAATTCACTGATCAAAAGAAACAGACTGGCAGAGTGGATCAAGAAACAAAACCCAATAATATACTTTATACAAGAAACATATCTAACTCAAAAGAAAATTCATAGACTAAAAGTCAAACAATGGAAAATAATACTCCATGTGATAGGAACCCCCCAAAAGCAGGGATAGCTATTCTGTTTGCAGAAAATATAAACTTCAAACCAAGAATGACCAAAAGAGATAAAGAAAGCCACTACATACTTGTTAGGGGAAAAGTTCAGGAGGAAGAGATAACAATCATAAATATATATGCACCAAATACAGGAGCACCCAACTATATAAGACAAATACTAATAGAAATGAAAAATCAAAAAACTAATAACATGATTGTAATGGGGGATCTTAACACCCCATTGACAGAAAGAGATAGATAAACTAGACAAAAAATCAGCAAAGAAGTAATAGAAGTGAACCAAACTTGTGAACAAATAGACTTCCTACATGTTTACAGAGTGTTTCACTCGATAACATAAAAATACACATTCTTCTCAGCTATACACAGAACATTTTTAAAAGTAGATCATATATTAGTCCATAAAACATGCTTAAGTAAATATGAAACAACTTAAATTATCCCATGCATATTATCTGACTATAGTGCAATGAAATTGGAAATTAATAACAAAAGGAACCTCAAAAACTGCACAAACACATGAAAATTAAGTAACATCCTCTTGAACAATCAATGGGCCACAGATTAAAGAAGAAATTTAACAATGTCTACAATCAAACAAAAATGTAAATACAACCAAAACCAGAGACCCAACCAAAAAGGAAAACTGCAGGCCAGTCTCTCTAATGAACATAGATGCAAAGATCCTCAATAAAATACTAGCAAATAGAATGCCGCAAATCATCAAGAAGATTGTATATCATGACTAAGTTGGATTCATCCCATGAATGCAGGGATGGTTCAATATACACAAATCAACAAATGCAATACATCACATCAACAGAGCCAAAGACAAACATTATAGAATCATCTCAATAGATGTAAAAAAAATCTTTTGATAAAGTCCAACACTCATTCATGATAAAAATCCTATAGAAAATCAGACTAGATGGTCTTTACCTCAACCTGATAAAGCCATCTATGACAAACCAAAAGCCAACATCATACTAAATGGAAAAAAACTGAGAGCTTTCAACATAAAATCAGAAATAAGATATGGATGTCCACTAATATCACTTCTATTCAATATAATTTTGGAAATATTAGCCTGAGAAATTAGACAAGAGAGCGAAATAAAAGGATTAAGTATACAACAGGGAGAAGTGAAATTATCGTTATTTGCAGATGACATGATACTCTACATAGAAGACCCCCAAAACTCCACCAAAAATTCTTCATTTAATAACCAAATTTAGTAGCATAGCTGGATACAAAGTCAGCACTCAAAAATCAATGGCATTCCTGTACACAAACAATAAAGTCATTGAGAAATCAGGGAAACCAAACCCTCCACAATGATATCCAAAAAAAAAAAATACTTAGGTGTCAATATTACAAAGGAAGTAAAAGATCTATACATTGAAAATTATAGGACTCTGATAAAAGAAATCAAAGAGGATCTCAGAAAATGGAAAGATATTCCTTGTTAATGGATAGAAAGAACTAATGTTGTGAAAATGGCCATATCCCCAAAATTGTTATACAGATTTAATGCAATCTTGATTAAAGTACCATTAGAACACCTCAAAGATCTATAGAATACATTCCTAAAATTAATCTGGAATCAGAAAAGACCTAAAATAGAAAAGGCAGTTCTGGGCAACAAAGGCAAGGCAGGAGGCATCACAATTCCTAAAATTATCCCAGGCTACTGTAATAAAATCAGTATGGTACTGGCAAAAAAACCAGACCGGAGGATCAATGGAATAAAATAGAAGATGCAGACACAACTATAAACACACTCATCACCTTATCTTTGACAAATGAACCAAACTGTATGGGAAGTACTTCACAGAATCAACAACTGGGATCTCATCTTATTAAAAAGTTTTTACACCTCAAAAGAAATCACCAACAGAGTGACAAGAAAACCCAGGAATTGGGAAAAATTTTTAGTCAATCATGCCTCAGACAGAGAACTTTTATCTAGAACTTATAAAGAACTGCAAAAAACCCAGGCCTCCCAAATTCAAAGGCCCAATCCAAAAATGGGCATTTGAGATGAATACACACATCTCAGGTGAAGAAATATAAACAGAAAAAAAAAAGAAAAAGAAAATGTTCAGCATGGTTGATCATTTGAGAAATGCAAATTAAAACAACACCGAGATTCCATCTTACCCCAGAATGGTTACCATCAAGAAATCAACCAATAACAAATGCTGGAGGGGCTATGGGGAAAAAGGAACCCTTCTCCACTGTTGGTGGGAGTGTAGACAGATATAACCACTGTGCAAATCAGTGAGGATATTCCTCAAAAAAGTAGGGTTAGACCTACATTCCACCCAGCTGTTCCCCTTCTGGAATTTTTCCAGAAGAATTTATAACATCATATCACAGTGATACACATGCATTCATGTTTATAGCAGCACAATTTATAATAGCTAAATCTTGTAAACAACCCAAATGTCCATCAATCAAGGAATGGTAAAAAATGTGGTGCTTTTATACAATGGAGTGCTACTCAGCTAAAAGAAAGACAAACTTGAGGATTTTATAGGCAAATAGATGCAACTAGAGACTATACTCATAAGTGAAAAAAGTCAGACTTGCATGTGTAAACATTCTATTGTCTCTCGCATGTAAGAAACTGAGAGTAATTAAGATCCAAAACATACAATAGATATTGTGAAAGGGAAAGAACTGGCTCAAAAGGAAAGAAAAACTGGGATAGGGGAAAGGAGAAAAGAAGGAAGGGAAAAAAACTATCTATCTATCTATCTATCTATGATAGTTAAGGTAATTGAACTACTCATTCTATTAGTTCATTGAAAGGAACAGTTAGTACTTACATTGTTGGATCAATTTTGCATACCTATATTTGGTAATCTGAGCAACTATTTTGAACACAACAATATGCAATATAATAACCATTGTTAATTTCCTGTCATCTTGTTTTGAAATTCTATATCATTTTTATTGTTTTTAAAATTTTCTTTAAAATAAAATAAAAAAGACTGGAAGTTTGACTATAAGTAATTTAGCAGATGTTATTATGAGAAATAAATTCCTATGAGAATGAAAGAAAGAGCTTCTTGCGCCAGAAATTTTCACTGGCTATTTATAGACTCATCTACAGAGTATGCCTCAGGGAACTTTGGGAACCTGAGAAGATACTTCCATGGGTAGCATGCTGCATTGTCTGCTACTTTATGTGATGTTTCTGTCTTAGTCTTTGAGCTGATGTAACACAAAAATAGAATCTGGATAGCTTAATAAAAAAACATTTGTTCTTCAGTTTTGGAGGCCAAGAAATTCAACGTCAAGGCATTGGCAGATCAATTTCTGGTGATGTTATGCTTCCTCATGAACAGCCATCTTCTCACTGCAAACTTAAATGGCAGATGGAAGAAGTGATTGCTTTTAGTTTTTTTATAAAGGCATCAGTCCTATTTATGAAGGCTGCAACTTATAACCTAAGCATTTTTTAAAGGCCTACCTCCTAATACCATCATCTTAGAGGTCAGGATTTCAACATATGAATGGAGGGAGCATAAACTTTTGATCCATTTCAATTCCATGCGTTCATGCATTGTTCCGAAATTTAACCCTCAAAACTATGTCTTCAGGGTTATTTCTACTGAACACATTATCAACTAATTTTGAGATAGCCCTGTACTAGGGAGATCTGAATGATACAAATAATCCAGCAGGACAGCCTCAAAGAACAGAAGAGAATAGGCCTAACAAGTGGAATGAGAACCCAGAAAAGGCCAAGAGGATTCATAATTTACAAGGGAGGACTGGCTTTCTTACAGAAGAAAGAGGCCAGGGTAAAAATAAGCTTGTAGATATAGTGATAGGCAGTTGAAGGAATGCAACATTTCTAAGATGATCAGGAAATAATTTCTACGAAGAGTACAGAAATGGGTAGGTGGATTAAAGATTAGCAGAGAGTGGAAATAGGAATTATTTTTTAGTGAGACAGCTGATAAAACATAGGAAGACTGCCAGATAGTGATGATGCATAATAGTGTAGGAATTGACTTAGTTTTGTGTTTTAGGCTAGGGATCTCACAAAACTTTCTTAATTCCTTTAGCTGCATTTCATTCTTTTGAGCTTCCAAAGCATTTTATCCACATTTCAAATCCTGCTTTTTATTATAATCTTGCTTTGTTTCCCAAATAAAATCTAAACTCTTAGTATAAACAATGGTTGCTTATAGTATTTGTTAAACAATCTATATAGAATTAGCTGTTTCTTGATCAAAACTCCATATATTAATTAAGAAAGATGAAAGGCTCAGAAATTAAACTGGAAGCCAATTTAGAGCCTTAGACAACCAAATTTAAATTCTTCTAAAATAAATCTACTGTCTTCATGAAGGGTAGATAGTATTATCATTCTTTCCTTTCAGAAACTAAAGGATGATAACTCAGAAGCAAATTTCACAGCATGAGAATATGAAAAACTGCTGAATATATAACATCATTTAAAAGGTATATCTCATTCAGTGGCTTAGCTTAGCATGGAATTAGCTACATTTTTACTATCTAAGAAAATATACAAAACTGTCTTTCCAGATATTTACTGCCATTATCAGAGTCCTATGGTTTAATGTAGTTAATTGTAATAATTACTTTTAAAGATCAGATTTTTTATAGATAAAATTTTCAGTTCAGAATGCTCACCATCACATGATGAAACCCTAGATTAAAAACTTAGAACATCAAGAAAAGGAAGTTAAATAAAATTTCTACTAGGAAATTACTAAAAAATGAAGACAACATTCATCTTCGAAAATTTGTCACTCAAAATCCAGTTTTGGGGGTTATATATTAACTGACTATATCTTACAGTCTTAGATCTATTTCAGAATGGACATGGTACTTAATTTGGGTCCATTTGTCATAACTCTTTCAATTCAGTGTTTCAGCTAAAAGTACAAGCATTTGAACTTTATCCTGAGCAAGAATTATCCATCAATAGAATGTTAGAAAAAGTTCTCATAAGACCAGCACCCCCTCATGTGCAATTTGTTGATTCAGAGGAACTGTATTGTTTGATTAACTTTGCAAGCCACTATTTAGAGAACAACAATATGCAATATAGTAATTATTGTAAATTTTCTGCTATCATCACTTTTTTGATTTGACTTATTATTGTTGTATTTCCTTTAAAATTAAATAAAAAAGGAAATGTCCTCATAGCCAACAGATACAGACTTTTCACCTATTCTTTCTTCAGTATACCCTGAGAGAACCGAATATCTGCACACTGAACAGGTATATATCTGAAATATTTATTAATGTCATGATAAGAAAAGTTGAAATTTATTCTAAATTTCTGAAATTGCTCATAAATAATCAAATATTTGGTTAAATGCACAATGGCAATTTTTGCTGGAAATATAATTTCCACCCAGCTGTTGAATACATTAGTACCACAGAAACTCATGCAACTGTATTCAAACAGAACTCTGGTTTTAGGTTATTTCAGGTCACAATTATACATGTTCAAAATTCCACTGGTTTCTTCTCAATACTTTGATAAAAGTTGGAACTGATATACTTTGGTGGTTCTCAATAAGCTCCACTTAAAAAGCCATACAAAAGTAAACAAAAACCAAATACTGATGCTACATTTTGACATGGGTTGTAGCTATTTAATTGTGTTAATCTTAAAATTTATGAATAATACACTGTCATAGGTTAGCCCTGTGGAACTATTATAGTGTGACCCCTATCACGGTTTCTTTAGTCATCTGGCATCATTTTGGCCCCCTTTGCTTGTTATAAGTGTAAAGGTAAAAAGTCTAGGCAAATTAAAAAATAAATTATTTCTGCATAGTATGTCTTTTTTTTAAATTATCAACTCCTACTGTTTTGTTTTCTACAATATGAATGCCTGTAACAGGAGAGTGTTTCTATTTGTATTTCCAAACAAAGCTTCAAGGAAATAATGAGATTATCAGCTATATTCAGTATCACTTTATCTGAAAAGGCTTAAGTAAATACTAATTTAAAACACTTGGGATCTTAGTTCTATCAATACTTTTCACCTGAAAGATCTTTTACATGAAAAACTTTTTTTTTATTGATTTATTTAGGGTTCTAAGAAACCAAGAAAGCATAGCTTTCCCTGAAGTTATGCACTATACATATATTGAAAAAATGTGAATTAAATAATTAAAATGGAATTAATATAGTACCTACACATATTAAATTTAGGAATTTAATCATCAACAGAACATAGAAAACAGTTAAAATAAAATTCCAGTTTTAAAAAACAGTAAATTCTGTTATTTTAAAAGCCAATAAATAGACTTAATTATTTGTACTTACTAAAATGACTGTATTTGTAAAAGATTTTTAGGGCAATAAAATTATTCCAAATAACGCTAACAGAAATAGTAGATACATGTCATCACACAATTTTCAAAATGACAGAAAGAACCTTAATGTAAATTACAGACTGGGAATTGGTATACACTCATCTGTTGCAATAAATGTAATATTCTCTTGCAGGATGTTGATTAGTGTAGAGGACTGGAAAGGTAACAAGAGTGCACACAGGAAATCTCTGCAACTTACTGTTAATTTCGATGTAAGCCTACAAGCACTGAAAAAAAATAGTCTATTTAAAAAAGCACAAGTTTTCTTTTTCTCAAAAATTGAAAATCCACCTCACAAAGTGATTTCTTCTAAAGCACATGTGATTACTGGTACATTATTTTTCACAGTAACAAAGAATATTTTCAGTGCTACTGTATCATAAAGTCTAGGCAGAACCACAGGGGATGTAAAATATGGGTACTTTGTAATTTGAGGAGATGGTACCTAAGAAAGTGAATGATTTATTCAAAATTAATTTTACTATCTGATTTCTTGAAGATAGCCATTCTTTCTAGACTAAGATGAATCTGTTGTTTTAGTTTGCATTTCTCTAAAGATCAAGCATTTTTTCATGTATTTATTGGCCATTTGTATTTCTTCTGAGAAGTGTTTGCTATTTCAGTTGACCATTGTTTGACTGGGTTGCTTATTTTGCATGTCTAACTTTTTTGTTTATATGTTCTAGATATTAGTCTTCTGTATAAGGAACAGTTGAAAAAAATGTTTTGCCTATTCTGTAAGAAAGGAAGTAAGAGGTCATGAGTTCTATCCCTGGTACCAAAGAAAAAATAATTTTATTGGTACATTTTAGACATACATATTGGTACTATTTATCATTGGAAATTGTAATTGTGCATGCTATATCTTGATTCTCTTGCCTGCAATCCCCTCCCTGCCATTTAAGCCCTCTTCCCCTCCTTTGGTAAACTTTGTTGCCATTCCCCCCCCCTCCTTTTTTTGCTTCCTTTTCTCTCTCCCTTCCCTGGTTTCCTTTCCCATTTGAACATTTTCTTCCCATTTCACAATATCTATTATGCATTTTGGTCTACCATGTGATATTTGAATATGTGTCCAATTTATGTCACTTAAGAGTATGGTCTAAAGGTGCATCCATTCACCTAGAAATGTCTCATTTATCCTTCTTTATGGCTGAGTAGTACTCCATTGTACAAAAGAACCAAATCTTACCCATTCATTAGTTGATGGCATTTGGGCTGTTTCCAAGATTTGGCTATTGCAATTGTGCTGCTATTAACATGGGCATGCATATGTTGTTGTGGTATGATGCTTTTAATTCTTTGGAGAAGATACTAAAAAGGGGAACAGCAGTGTGGAATGGAACCTCTAATCCTACTTTTTTTAAGAATTGCCACACTGATTTTCGCAGTAGTTGCACCAGTCTACACTCCCACCAACAGTGGAACGGGTTTCTTTTTCCCCCCACAGCCACATCAATCAGCATTTTGTTCTTGGCTGATTTATTGATGATAGCCATTCTTTGTGTAGTGAGATGAAATCTCAGTGTTTTAATTTGTGTCTCTCAAATGACCAGTGATGTTGAACATATTTTCATATATTTGTTTGCAATTTCTACTTCTTCTCTGACAAGTGTCCATTTATTTAAGATGCCTATTTTTGGATTGGGTCTTTAAATTGTGTGTAGGGGAGATCTGATTTAAAAGTTCTTTATATAGTATAGATATTAGTCTTTTGTCTAAGGAACAGCTGAAAAAAAATTTTCTCACTCTCCCGGTTGTCTCTTCACACTCTTGGTGGTTTCTTTTGCTGTGCAAGAGCTTTTTAATCAGATGAGATCCCAGTTGTTGATTCTTTGAGATATTTCCTGTGCCACCAGGGTTTTGTTTATAAAGTCTTTGCCCACACTTTTTTTTGGTATTTTTTGGGGGGGTGTACCAGGGATCAAACTCACGACCTTGTGCTTGCATGGCAGGCACTTGTGCTGCTGAGCTATATTCCCAGCCCCTATACCCATGTTTTAAAGAATTTTACCTATTCTATCTTCTAGGAGGCTTATTGTTTCTGTTTTAATATTTAGATCTTTGATCCATTTCAATTTTAGTTTAGTGCATAGGGGACAGATATGGGTCTAGTTTTTCCAGCAGCATTTATTAAAGAAGCTGTCTTTCTTCCATTGAAATTGTTTGATCCCTTTGTCAAAGATAAGGTGCTGAGTGTATTTGCAGTTGTTTATGTGTCTTGTAGTCTGTTTCAGTGTCCTTGGTCTGGGTTTTTTTTTTGTGGTCCAGTACCACACTGGTTTTATCACTGTAGCTCTGTAATATAATTTCAAGTCAAGATTGTAACACCCTCTGCCTTGCCTTTGTTGTTCAGAATTGCTTTTGATAGTCTAGGTCTATTCTGGTTCCAAGTGAATTTTAGAATTCTTTACTCTAATTCTATGAGATATTTTGACTGGGATTGCATTAAATTTGTATAATAATTTTGGGAGTATGGACATTTTCAGCATATTTGTTCTTCATACTCAAGAACAAGGGGGTAGCTTTCCATTTTCTGCTATCCTCAATCTTCTTGAGAGTTCTTTAATTTTCAATGTAAAGCCCTTTTCTTTTGTTAGGCTGGTTCTTAAATATTTCATTTTTTAAAATGTTATTGTGAAAGGTGTGATTTCTCTAATTTCTCTCTCAATGAGTTTGTATATAGTAATGCTGTTGATTTTTGCATGTGACTTTGTATCTGGCTATCCTGTTGAATCTGGTTATTAAATCTAGAAGCTTTTTGGTTGAATTTTTGGGGTTTATATAAAGAGTATCATGTTGTTTGCAAACAATGATAATGTAATTTCTTTTCTTATCCTTATTCCTTTTCTTTTGTTTAATTGATCTGCCTAATATTTCCAGAACTGTATTAAATGAGTGCTAACAGTGGGCATCCTTGTCTTGTTACTGATTTTTGAGTGAAAGCTTTTAGATATTGACCATGTATTGTATCAGTGGTTGGTTTTTCATAGATGGCATTTATCAGATCAAGATAAAGACCATCTCTTCCAATTTTATGTAGAATTTTATCATGAACGGGTGTTAGACTTTTCTGCGTGCTTTTTATGTATCTATTGATGTGATCATGTGGTTTTTGTCATCGGCTCTAGTAATGTTATATTGCATTAATTGATTTTAGTATGTTCAACCATCCCTGCATCACCAGGATGAATCCTACTTGGTCATGGTGTATAATCTTCTTGATGATTTCCTGTATTGTTTGCTAGTATTTTATTGATAATTTTTGAATCTATGTTCATTAGAGAGCTTGGTCTATAGCTCTTTTTGCTTGGATTCTTCTGTGGTTTTGGTAACAGGATAATATATGCTTCCAGGAATGACTTTATGAGAGTATGGCTTCCATTTCAATTTCATTAAAGAGTTTAGGGAGCAGTAGCATGAAATCTTTTCTAAATTTCTTGCAGAATTCATTCAACATTGAATCCATCAGGATCCAGGCTTTTCTTTACCGGTACATTTTTTAATTACATGTTTGTTTACTGATACTGGGTTATTTAGAATTTTTATATTTTCTTGACTCAGCTTTGGTAATTTATATCTATCTAGGTACTGTCCATGACTTCTGTGTTTTCCATCTTAAACACAGG
Organism: Dolichotis patagonum; assembly: GCA_004027295.1. Lineage (NCBI taxonomy): Eukaryota > Metazoa > Chordata > Mammalia > Rodentia > Caviidae > Dolichotis > Dolichotis patagonum. The sequence goes on along the minus strand of PVJX010006395.1, from coordinate 52,356 downwards.
TTAATATATAGGTTCTTGAGGTTAAGTATTAATGATCTGGATTCCTGCAGTATCTGTTGTGACTTTACCCTTTTCCTTTCTGACTGCATGAACCTGAGTCTTTATTTCCCTTTTTTTTTTTTTTTTGGGTAAGTTTGGCTAAGGGTTTTTCAGTTGCTTTTTGAAAGAGCTAACCTTTCAATTCACTGATTCTTTGTATTGTTTTGTTAGTCTCAGCTGCATTCATTTCTTCCCTAATCTTTATAATTTTCTCCCTTGTATGATGTTTGGGCTTGATTTGTTGTTCTTGTCCTAGAAGCTTGAGGTTCAAATAATAAATTATTTGAGTTCATTTTGTTTTTCTGATGTTGGAACTTCCCTCATAGGCCAGATTTCATTGTGTCCCATAAATTCTGGTATGCTGTACTGGTGCTACTAATTGTTGAAACTAATTTCTTCTGTAATTTCATGTGTGGCCCATTTTGCTGTTCAGAAGGGTATTATTTCATTTCCATGTGTGTATAAAGTTTTTGTGATTTCTCTTGCCATTGACTTCCAATTTCATTGCAATATGGTCTGATAATATAGATGAGGATAATTTCTAGTCTTTTAAGCATGTTCTGTGAGCTAGTATGTGGTCTATTTTAGAGAACATTCTGTATGCTGCTGAAAAGAATGTATTCTTATGTTGTAGGGTGGAACATTTTGTAGATACCTAAGTCCATCTGTTCAAAAATTTGGTTCAGTTGTAGTATGTCTGCTGATTTTTTTGTTTAGTTGATCTATTTGTGACACTGAGGTATCGAGGGCCCCCATTACAACTCCATTAGTGTTCATCTGATGTTTTATGCTTGTTAATATTTGTTTTACATAGTTGGGCATGCTGGTTATTTGGTAAATTTATATCTATGGTTGTTATCTCTCTCTCGGATTGTTTACTTAACAAAGATGTAGTTACCATCTTTGTTTCTCTTGCTCAGTCTTGGCTTAAAATCTACCATGTCTGCAAATAGAATAGCTACTTCTCCTTTTTTCTGGCTTCCTGTTGCATGGAATATTGTTTTTCATCCTTTGTCTTCCAGTCTATGCATTTCTTTTGGAGTTAAATGTTTCTTGTATGCAGCATATTGTTGGCTTTTTCTTCTTGATCCATTCTTTCAGCCTGTTTCTTTTGATTGGTGAATTGAGACTACTTACATTGATGTAACATTATAACTAATACGTATTGATATCCTTGTCATGTTATTTTCTATTTTCCTGTTGTTGGGTTCCTTTTTTCCCCCTCTGTTTAATTGTTTATCCTGTCTGCAATTCATTTGGTTGGAATTCATGGAATTGTGGTATTTGTTATCTCTTTGAAGAATGTCCTTCAGAACATTTTGGGAGTGCTGGTTTGGTGGTCATGAATTTCTCCAGGTGTTCTTTGTCATGGAAGTATCTTTATTTCTTCATCACTTGTGAAAGATAATTATTTATTTAGAAATATTTTAATATTTCTAAATATTCATCAATCTAGGTTGAAGGCTGTTTTCTTTTAGGGCTTGAAATACTTTACTCCAAGCTCTCCTTTACTTAAGGGTAAAGTCTGCTGTTCTGCATTGAGAAGTTTGCTGCAATTCTGATGGCCTTTCTTCTATAGGTGATTTGTTTATTTCTCTAATAGCTTTCTTTCTTTTCCCTTCCCTTCCCTTCCCTTCCCTTCCCTTCCCTTCCCTTCCCTTCCCTTCCCTTCCCTCCTCTTCCCTTCCCTGCTCCCCCCCCTCTTTTCTTTTCTCTTTTCTTTTCTTTTCTTTTCTTTTCTTTTCTTTTCTTTTCTTTTCTTTTCTTTTCTTTTCTTTTCTTTTCTTTTCTTTTTCTTTTTTCTTCCTTGGTACCAGGAATGAACTCTTGGTCTCACACTTGCCAGGCAAGCACTATGCTGCTGAGCTACACCCCCAGCCCTCTAACAGCTTTTTTTTTTTGTACTGGAGATCAAACTCATGACCTCACACATGTCAGGCAGGTGCTTGTGCTGCTGAGCTAAATCCCCAGCCCACTAACAGCTTTTACTATTCTGTTCTTATGTTGAATTTCTTGAATCTTGACTATTACAGAAAATTATTTATTTAGAAATATTTTAATAAGATATATAGAATTAAGGACCTAGAATAAGAAAGGAATGCTTCCTTTATAGCAAGATATACTTCTGGCCTAAAATCATCCATCTCTTGGCATTTGAGGACCAAATAAGGAACAAAGAACAAGAACACAGTGTGTGGCCTACTTATCAGCAAAGGGAAAGTCAAGTTTTCCAAGATTAGGGATAGTGTTATTTGTCTCTCAAGAAAAATATTCTTTTTGGCCACAGCTCTTATGGTCAACTAAGCTGAACTTATATCAATATACTGAGTTCTAATACAAATGAGAGAAATCTTATTTGTTACACAGCATCATAAAGTATGGCCATTACTCTTAACATTATAGATTATAGAATAAATATATTTAAAAACTAAAACAAGGAAGTAATTATCATAAATGCTAAATCTGCTATTTAAACTCATTTAATTCTGCTATTTAGAACAGAACATAGATGATCTTTTTTTTCAACTTAATAAACCAAAGCATAAAATATCTGAGGGAAGAAAACAGCAAAATACATACATTCTGTGTCTTAAATTAAACTTCAGCTTTCTGGTATTTTCATCTATTCTTGCCAAGTATAGTTTTCTATTTCCTTACAAAGGAACATATAATGCCATATAGTAAGAAATTATAAACACAGAGCAAAAACTTTCCCTAAATACAGAAAATACTGTGGTTGAAATGATTCAATTCATTTCTGCCAAGACAAAATATATAAGAAGAGGTTAACAGTGGAACCAAGATCTAATCAATAATTCCTAGTACTGAAATAGTGGGAAAGTGTTATAAATGTCTAAGAGTACTAATGGGAACTTGATATATTAGGTTTTGGATATCTAGGCGAAGCTTTAAAAACATCCAAACATATAACACAGAAGTATCTATCTACAGTTAATATTTTCACAGACTTTAATACTATACTTTTATTTTATTGTAGTTGGGCACTGTTTTAAAGGATTCCCTTCACTTTGGATAGCTGATAAAATTCATTATTATTTTTGCAAATTGAAATTATGTCTTCTAATAGAATATCAAGTTGTTTTCTTCAGCAAACTAATGTGTAAAGTCAAGATGTATTTAATTTATGCCACTTGGTAACAACCTTTTCTGGATTTGTAATTGTCTCTTTCCATTGGTTCACTGCTTCAATGCTATTACTGTCTTCACTTATCCAAACCTGTAAAGGAACAATATAATCATTTAACTTGATACAATAATGATAATTCAGTTTAAATACTTAATTACTCTTACTGATCAAAGACATTTGGAAGTTTGATATGTGTAGCTTTAAGTACACTACTACTTTACCAAAAGTTACGGTAATTCCTTTATTTAATGATTAAATATTAAAACATATAACCTGTTTAGTTAATTCTAAGGCATTTTTATACAATCTCATTCAGTTAAGAAATTCAAGGTGGGATATTACAAAATCATTTCCCCTGAAACAATGAGTCTTTTTTATTCTACATAGGAGATGAATTTAAAATTGATCTGGACTACTCCAAGCATTTCTGTAGAGATGAAACTAGGTTAATGATTTAAATTAGTAAAGATGCATTTAAAGCACATTTGACATTAAATAAAATTGTAATCTTAACTAAAATTTATAGATATTCATTATTCATGATAATTTTATACTATTTTATGTATAACTTTAGATAATATATGTGAATGAACTTGGGAAAACTATATAGTATTATGCATGGTTACATATCATAATGGTTACATGTCAAGAAGACAAGATTGGCAAGGAAAAAAATCTGAATTATCATCTTAGGTCTAGTACTAACATATGCTATTATGCTGGCATTAAATTCTCTGGAGACTCAGTTTCTAATTTTTTTAAGTAAAGGAATCATAGTAAGTCTTTGGTTTTTAAATTTTTTTTTTCTTTTCATTGCTGCTATGAAGAAACTCTCCTTCAAACTATGTCTTACAAAGAACTCCAATATATGAAATAGTAACATTAGAGTGCTTTGGTTGACAAAGGAGTGGGAGACTTTGAGTTCTCCTGTGGTTATGCCATCAAGGTAACACCTAAGGCTATCAAAGAAGTTATAGGGTACAGATAACCAGCAAGAACCTTTCCAGAATTGTTAGCCTGAAAAATCATCTTTTAAGTAAATTTCCTGTTCCCTTCATATGTGATAGCTGAAGTTTGATGATATAGAAAAATTTTAACTGAATTGACTTCCTAAGTTTCTGACTATGAAAAGAATCCTAATTACATGAAATTCTTAAATTCAAACTTTTCTAAGTAAGAATAAATGTAGAAACAAAATTATAATATTTTAAAATAATTTAGGTAAATTATACGAGTAAGTAAATCTAAGAGTTGGTATCAATCTTTGAAAATTCGTTATATATAATTTGAGGATTATTTTGTAGACTGGTAATTTAGTATTGTCAAATGAAAGCTTTTAAACCAATAATGCATGTTTCAGAAAATAATCAAACAACTTTCATTAAGACAAAGATAAAACTTAATGGACATCTGCCACTACTCTACTAAGAATAAAGAAAAAATAACAAAAGGAAACAAGTTTCTATAGGATTGGTAAGGAAACCTGTGTTATGCTGCTTTATTCAAATTAGCAATAATTTTTAAACAGATTAACCAAAACATCAGAACTGACTATGATCTCAACCACTGTAAATATTTGTCTTCTAGAAATTCAAATCTAACATAACTTAGTTAATGGTATATAGACATGTTGATGTTAAACATTAAATTGAAGGTGAAACATACTAAGTTTAATGGCCAAAACCTTAAAAAAATTTGACTTGAATACTAAATGTTCTACCTTTCCAAAAGGGAATCAGTAGTACTGAAAAACTAATCTTAGTTTTTCAAAGTTGATAAGCCTAGAAAATAGCTTAATGACAAGTCTGATCACTCAGAAATTCCATCCCCTTGTATTAAAAAAAATCTAACAAGTTGGTTTTTGTGCAACACATTTAATCTATGCTGAAGAATCTTATGCTATTCAACTTCGATTTTACACTGTATTGATTCTGTTAACCAACTGCTTAAAAACACAAGGAAGAAATTCAAGATAAAAGCCCCTACTAACCTGGCCCACAAAATGTTTTCTTCTGACGGAGCTTCTACTATAAAGTTTAAAGAGAAAAACAATGTCTCTTTCATTCTGTATAAGTGGAAAAATCATAGTCTCTCCCCACTTTACTCTTCCATTGGAGGCCTTCAGTAAGCGTGTCTTCTTCTTATAAATCAATTCTCCTGAGCTAAACATTCCCACTTTCACAAAAAAACCTATGAAACAAGAAATTCTGATTTTTAAGATTATATTTAAAATATGACATAAAGGTATGCATCTACATATTACATTTTGGGTAAAAAATACAAATAGGCCTTTTTAATGGTTTGAAGAGCCATTGTTTGATACCTGAAAACATCTCTAGTCAACTTTATAACCTTTGCTATACTTTACAGTAACTACTATAGCCTCAAAAGAATTTAATCTTCCTCTGGTTTGAATAACATGGAATTGTGGGCATCAATAACATTTGAAAGCAAAGAAATACATGTTCAAAAGGATTATACAAGAGTGCTGCCAACTCACTGGAAACAAAGTATTTGTTTCAAAATTTTATATTTGAAAAATTATTTGAGACTTCAGTTAAGCATACACCCATTAGGAAAACAAAATCTATTCTTTAAGTTTGACATGTAGAGCATCCAAATATAGTGCAAGACTCTGTATGAACTAGCTGTCCTGTAAATAACAATTATAAACATTGGGAAAATATATCAAAGATGGACCAAAGTCAGGAAGCAAGTAAAGGGGAGACAACTCTTAAAAGACAGAAACTGCAATGGGGATAATTCATGTTGATATATCTTCTAGTGTGAGCTGGTGGTGCAGTTCAGTGGTACAGTATTTGCTCAGCAGACACAAAACAAAGAAGCCTCGATTCACTATCTAGTATTGCACAAAGGGGGAGATTTTATAGCCCTCCTAGTCTGCCTGACACATGAGACCTACAGGTCAAACAGAAAGTGCAGTCTAATATTTTTAGTTTAGGACTTTTTACATTTATCCTAAATAAGTGGTATCAGTCTATAGTTACTTTTGTGGTGTGATAATCATTCTATTTTGATTTAAAAAATATGCTAACCTCATAAAATTATGTTTTTCATGTTTTTAGCATATTTTTAAGAAGTTTATACAGAATAGGAATAATATATTCTCAAGAGTTTGGTAGGCTCTGTCAGTAAAATTATCTTGTGCTTTATATTAAAGGCAGTTTGTTAACTATCTTTTCATGGTATTCATTCATTTCAAATTTATTCATCTTGAGTTAATTTCTTAGAAAATCATTTATTTTATATGGATATCTAAATGATTTAGTATAATATCATATATGAGATTGTCATTTATTATGAAATGTCTTCTAAATTTCAAATTATATCCTCTTCTTTGTTCATAATATCATTAATTTTTCCCCTTACTTTTTGCTTCACATAACCAGCTAGCTTTAGCTAATAATTCTTTCAAAGAAAAAGCTTTTGGTTTTACTGTTTTTTTTTGTTGTATCCATATTTATTAACTTCAACATTATCTTTAATCCCTTACTTCCACATTTCTGTGTTTTTCTAGCTTCTTGAATTGAATTCTCAGTTTCATTTATTTTTAGTCTTTCTAGCTATCAGAGACATCCACTGCTTTTGCCTGACCCAGATAGTTCCCTTCCTTTGGTAGGAAAAAACAAACAAACAAAAAAACCCACTCTTACCCTCCTTTTAGCCCTTGAGGTAGGGCTGATCTTAGACCTCCAAATATAGGGTAGTCAAGTGAACCAGATCTAGTCAAAGTTTCATAAGTCCTGATTGTGTATCCAGTGAAGATTTTAATCCACTGATCTATTGATGCTTATCCATTTGTAAATTCTCTCTGCACTTGATGTACTGTGAGCTACTGGTATACTTACTCAGAGTCAGAGGTGTTGAGCTTGGAAGATATTGTGCCTCAAGAATTTGCAGCTGAATCCTGCTATTTACTGCTTGAAAACAAGTCCCCAGTTCAAGTTCTGCATGGCAAACCTACATATCCAAAAATGCCACTAAGTAATTAATAATAAACTTTACGGATAGTTCAAAAATTCAAATATAAGGAGCTATAGTTAGAAAATCTGAAAGCATTATTTTCTATTGATGTCCAAAGCCATAAGTTATAAGACAAGGTTATGAATATAAATGTCATGTACTCTGTAAAGTGAAGATATTAACTTGCATGGATTCTGAAAACACAAGTTATGTCTACATACTGAACTTTAAAATGAGTAACACAAAAAAGATAATTCAACTTAAAAACAATTTAAATTTGGAAGCAGTATTAATGGTGAAATTGCCAGTGAAATTAACAAAAAGGAATATACTGTACTTTTAAAAGAATTTTTAAGCGTATATGAAATATGACTCAAAAGCGCCTATGAGATTTTTTCTAATTTTAGAAATCAGAGTAGGTACTACAAAAATCAGAAGATAAAGAATTTCTAAAATAAACATACTTGTGAATTAAGAGTTGAATTACTACTTTGAATGGAAGCAGGCCAAAGAAAGCTGGCAGAGAAGAAGCTAGTCAAAGTGTCAAGGCAGTAAATAATAAGGAAAAGGTCAAAGAAAATCTGAGGTAAACAGTAAAATGAAGGAGATTTAAAGTTGGAGAAAAATTAAAATGTGGTATTTGGTATTACTGGTCACTAGCAAAAGACAGTAGGTAAATTTGTCTGTGACATGCAGCACAAGAAATTCTATTAAATGAATTCCTAGACTCTCAGAGTAAAATATAAAAGAAACATAAGCTGTCCAAACACAAAGACATTACTGTTCATGCACTGTAAAGAATAAGAATAAGAAGAATAAGAATAAGGAAAGAACATAACATTTACAGATTTTACTAACATAGCATAGACAGACATAGAAGTCTTTGCTAGAACTGATTCCAGTGGTACAGAACAGCTGAATAAGAGAACACTTTATGAAGAGATTTATACATTTGATAATTATCCAATATTTCTTAATAACTGGCTCAGGGGGAAAATTTTTCTATGTACATGCCACTGACTGAAGTTTAGGCATTTTCTGTTTTGGTTTTTTTGAGACAGGGTCTCATTGTGTTGTTTAGGTTGGCCTCAAACTTACAGCAACCCTCCTAGCTCAGCCTCCTGTGTGTAGGCATTTTCTTAAAACATGATTGTGTATTTTAAAACTGTTTTGCCACAAGAAAGTAAAAGATAGATAATGAAAAGTGAATTGCATAAAAAGTTTACAGTTAACTGTTGAGGTTAATTTTCTCTTGAAAAAGTCTAAAATGATGATGAAATTTATTTTGGCAACAAATGCCAACTTCTAATAAATAAGTAAATTTAATGTTTTTGATGTCTAATTTAAATGAACATGTATTATTCTTTTCACATGAACTAGTTATACTGCCATATATATTGACTGATTAGAACATTTCTTTTTTTTTTTTTTTTTGGTACTGGGGATTGAACTCATGACTGCCTGCTTACAAAGCAGGCGCTTAAGCCACTGAGCTAAATCCCCAGCCCTGATTAGAACATTTCTATACTTCACATTTAGATTGATACATTTTTTAAAAATGCAATTGCTTGTTGTTTACAAAACAAAAAGAAAACATGATTTAGGTATTTCATTAATTCTTTTTTCATTATGGTTTTGTACACAGGGTTAAATAACAGTTACGAAAACATCTAAAGATAGTAAAATCTGTCTTGTTACATAATTGTAGTTTTGCCATCTCCCACTTCCATGGTTATTTCACAAACTAAATTTATGTTCCATGATGTTAGTTCAATTAACCCAGATCATAAAAATTTCAATCAACTAGCAAGTATGTACTGACTACACATACGTGCATGCACACACACACAATATGCAACACATTTACTTATTTTGTGACACTGGGGACTGATCCTAGGGCTTTCACACTGACCTGCATCACTAGTGTTTTAAAAACTCTTTGATTTTGAGGCAGGGTCTTACTAACTTGCAAACCTTCAATCTTCCTATCTCAACTTCTCAGAGTGATGTATTGACTTTATTTATGAGAACAAAACTATGGAAGAAAGGAGGTATGGTATCTGCTCGTGAGTGAAATATTATTGAAAAAGAACCTCTTTGTTAGTCTTCCTGGAATTGTTGAAAATGAAATGCTAAGCTAATTACAGCAAACCACGATCTGGAGAGCAATACAGGGAAGAGTTCAGAGCCAACTGCCTGAACCCTTCCATGGTCAATCCAGACGCTTGAACTACTATCTGTATAAAATCAGGCAAGCACTTCACGGTCTGATATCCACATTAAGGATAATGCAAACACAGTCTCATAAGTGTGGTGTAAACATTAGGTCATTTAGCAATAAATCAGCCATAAGCTAAATTTCTGTGAAGGCCAGCTATTTCTTCAGACAAACTGTCTCTAAGATTTTAAACAAATACTTATGTTACTATTGGTCAAGATCAAGAACTCTATTGAGAAAAGTATTAGCTCTACGTGAAAGCTGTGCTATTCACTGTAAAATAGTTGTCACTGTGGATGTTTATACGAGCCTGGCTCTTTTAATGTCACAATTAAAGCCTGTGAAAGAAAGCACAGTATTAGCCAAAAATATGAAGCAGTAAGCAAAATATAAGACAAAAATAGTAACATACTAGTCCAGATAACCTCTTCTTTCAGGGTATCAATTGTATCCCTAGCACCTGGCACATAGCAGATATACAGGTGTTTATGAGACTTTTGACATATGAAATGTAATTTAGTAGAAATCTTGCCATAATCATTAATTCAAATTCTCCAAAGCAGATATGATAATAATGTCTCAATTCACTACAAGATACCTGCATTGAGTTATCTTCTGAAGGATTCAAGAGTTTTAACAAATGAACTGTCCATCTGACTAATGTTCTTGTGTCTCCCAAAAAATATGCTTGCAGATTACTGTCTACTAAGCTAGTGTTGGTGTCAGTGACAAATTCCTCTCATACTTACTATATTTTAACAGAAAAATAACAAAAATCTAATTTGGCATGCTTTCACATCTATCTACATGCAAATCTTCAGTTATCAAAGCCATGTTAGGTCTTTAGTAACAACACAGTAAAACATGAGGAAAACAGATGAAAGCTTGTTTTGTTTTCTTTAAAACTAGTAACTTAAATAATTATACATTATAATAAATACTATACACAAAGCATCACGGGGGTTGAGATTGAGAAAATAGGCAAGAAATAGCAAGAAAGTTCAAGACAGGCTATACAGTAGAATAATTTGGGGAATTACAAATGTGTCTGGCCCAGCCCCTAGGAAATATGATTTTATTGGTTTAGATGTGGGCATTAAAAAAAAAGTTGCTAGGTGATTCTAACCTGTAGCTAAGTTTAAGTAGCAGTTCAAATCATTTTAGATATACTTCTAGAAGTATGTAAAGTATAAATTTTATATAAATTTAATTTTACATGTTGGTTTGACATTATAAAACTTATGACAATTATATAAATGTTATCCTGACACAAAAACTATATAATTAAATTATCAGGAATTCCTAAACACTTTAAAGTCAGTGTCTAGCTGGCTGGTTGAGAGAAGCAAATACCAGGCCTTAAAAACTAATCAAGCATTACAGGTATTCAACCTTTTAACTTTTCTAGGGTGCATTTAGAATGAAGAGAACTTGTCTTTTTTTTTCTTTATAACTTATTTTATTTTAAAGAGAAAAAAATAAAAGAGGACTTGTCTTGAACTACATAGAAAATATATAACAGTTCATGCTTATAAGTAGTAAAACTTCCTTTTTAAAAATATATTTTACTGTAATATTTTTTAAAAATGGGTTGGGTAGTCAAGCAGATTTCAAAGTAACACATTCCAATGAAGCCTTAAGTCATACGTCTTTCTGCTGGTGGCTTGGCACCACTGGTGGTACTGTATGACTGTCTCATGTAACACCATGCCTGATGGGACAATTGAGCATGTATCTACCAGCAGTAGTACAAGCCACCCAACAAGACAGTCATGCATGTTACCAGTGGTTCAAGCTGGTAGGAATATGTTAAACATGCTTGTGGTTGGCTTTTTACCAAAAACAACAACAAACAAATAAACAAACAACCTCCCCAAAACAAAAAACACCCCCCCAATCCAAAACACAACTTTCATTCTTGGCTGAGGATATAGCTAAGCAGTAGATGAGCTTGACAGTTTGGGGTTCTGGGCTCAATTTCCAGTGCCTCACCCACCCCAGTAAAATAAAACAAAACAAAACTCCCTTTCATTCTAACCAATTTGTGAACAGATCTTACTCATGATCAAAATAACTTTCTCTTTGTGGTACTGGGGACTAAACTCAAGCTTCACATGGTTACTCCCCCAGTGCTTCCCCTCTTTAATTTTGTAGTATCTTATTAAGCTACTAAGTTGCCCAGCTGGGCTCAAACTTGTGATTCTCCTGTCTCAGCTTCTCAGAGGCTGGCTTACAGGTGTGTGACACCACACCTGACTTCAAAATACCTTTCTTCATCAATTTAAGGGCAACCTCAGACTGAATTTGGAGTTTATGATTCTTGTTTTTCCTAAATCATTCACCATTAAAAAATTAATTACTTACAGTTATTCATAGTTCAGTTATTGCCCCTGAAATATAAGACACCAGTAAAAATCACAGCCGGTAACTCAAGGTTATTTTCCAATGGAGAAAGAAAAATGGTTACGTTAACCTTTGTCAATTATTTCTGCCAGGCATGGTGGTGTGGTGGTGCATACCTGTAGTCCCAGCACTTGAGACAGAGGCTGAGGCAAGAGGATCACCATGAATTTGAGGCAGCCTGGACTAAAGGGTACAGTGATGGCAAGCCTTAATAGAGCTTTCAATGATAACAAGGAGCCTCCTTCAGCACATGTGCCATAGGTTTGCCACCAGCGACACAGTGAGTTCAAGGTCAGCCTTAACTATATAGTAAGACCTTGTTACAAAACAAAACAAAACAAAACAAAACAAAACAAAACAAAACAAAATTAAAACAAAACAATCTATTTCTAAAATAGTATTTTTAAGTGGTAATATTGCTTTCTGAGAATCTTCTTGTTTTCAAATTGTTTTCCAACAAACAAAAAACAATCCATGAAACATATCATACTATTATCACTCACAGAAATTTTTGAAGGTGGTATTATATCCAAAGAGTAATCCATTTCTTGTGTGCTAAGTGTTCTGAGTGACAGAGAGCATTCTCCAATAGTTTTCTTCTTGGGAGTCTGGGTTTGAATCTTAAATACAAGCTTCACAGTTTGTAGATGTTGTAATTTAATAGCAAATACAAAAGTTTCCATAAATTCAATAGCCTTAAAAAATGTAAGAATATACAAAATATATAAATAAGAGGACTGAAAAGAAAGGTTGGCATGTCATTCAAAGTAATATTTTAGTTTGCATCTAGGAAAGATTGTTTTACACAACAAAAATATTTTTAATGTAAATGAAAATGAGAAGGGCCATAACTTGTTTTTCTGGTTTATCTTGAATATTACTTTCCTTAACCTCATAAATAATATTTTTAATAACTTAGGAATTTTCAGGTCAATATCAACATGAAGCCCATAAGAATACAGTTTTTTTCCTTTTCAAAAATCAGAAGTCTTACATGTTTGGTCCTGCCATTTACCACATTCTTCAATAGTTGAGGGTGGTTTAAAAATCTCTTATGAGAGTACACAATACCTAGATTTTAACTTTTCACACAGAGCACAATTATCTCTTTAACATTGACCAGGCTGTTCTTTGTTATTGATACTTCCTCTTACCATGTTTAGCACATCCTTTGAAAAGGTAAGACATCTGGGCAACTAACATAAATAATTTTGAATACTGTACACCAAGTTTTATTCTTATTATATATAATTACTTATGTCTATACAATCAGAATTGTGTTTCTAAGACTCTCTCAACCACTGAGTGATCTTTCAAGACACTCAAGCCATCAGATTACACCAATAATATATTACACATAAAATGTTTAACAAGTTTACAAATTAAGCAAGTGTGTCATTTACTTCACATTTTCCACATTTTGCCACAATAGGGATCTCTCATGCAATCTCATATATAAAAAATAAATTTTACAAACAAAAGATTTCATACAGCTTTTAATATATGAAAACTTCCCCTAGCTTTTCCTAAGTTAACTTAGCTATACTTGAAGACCAAAAATTAAATTGTTTAATTCAGAAAGCATTCATCTCGAGTGTTAGGATTATAAACAGAGTTAAGATTTATTTCCATATAGACTTTCTTTTTTATTTATTAGTACATGTTCACAGTACACGATGATTACATTTATTGTGGGGAGTTGGTACATGTGCACAGACATCTTAATTCTTCTTCGTTAATCCCCTACTCCTTCTTACCCTCTTTGCAACTTTAGTTCCCCTTCCTATTTGCAAAAAGATTTTCATATTTTCACAAAGTGAGATCTTGACATATACACACACATATTCACATCCTGACTTTTGATTACTCTTTATTCTATTTATTAAGAATACTTTTTCCACACCCTTAACAAAAATTCTTCCTAAGCAATATTTTTCATAGTTACCTAGTACTCTATTACATATTATTATGGATTGAATTGTATTCTCAAAAAAGACATGTTGAAATTCTAACTCTAGTACTTTAGAATGTTATCTCACTTGCAAACAAGGTCATTGAAGACATGATTAGTGAAATTAAAAAAGTTAATGCTGGAGTATGGCAGACCTGCTCCACTATGACTAGTATGTTTGTAGGAAGGTGGTCACGTGAAGACACAAAGATATAGGAAGATGGAAGCAGAGACTAGAGTTAGCATCTACAAGCCAAAGCATAAGGAATGCCAAAGATGATAGGTTCTCACAGAATCTGAGAGAGAGGTGTGGAATAGTTTTTTCCTTGGAAAAGGAATCAACATTGCTAAAATCTTGATTTTGATTGCCTCTAAAACTATGAGAAATTTCTGAGTTTTTTGTTTGGTTTTCTCTTGTTTGTTTGCTATGCAGGAGAAGGAATCCATGGTCTTACACACAGTAGGCAAGCACTGTACAATATAACCAGTCCAAAATTTCTACTCTTCTAACTGCATTATCTGGTTTGTTGTGATTTGTTAAAGTCGCCTAGGAAATTAACATACAGGGACACACCATCAGGTTTCTCAATCATTTCTCTGAACAAGTCACTTAGATTGTTTTCCACTTTTTCACTATGAATAAAACTAAACAGTATTTCACATGATTTTTGTTTGAATTTTAGATTGTTTCACAGAACATATTCCGAGAATATACTGAATAGTATAAATATTTTAAGGTTTTGATGTGTATTGTCAAAATAATTTCCAGAAAGTTTATGTTCTAAAGTACTAGTAAAATATTTCCTAATTCTGTCTTTGTCTTTTTGAGACAGGGTTTCACTATGCAGTTCAGGCTGGCCTTGAATTCACTATGTAGCCCAGACTGGTCTCAAACTCACAGCAATCCTCCTGCCTCAGACTCCTGAGTGCTGAGAATACAGGAATGTACCACCATGCCCAGGCTTCCTAATTCTAATAAGCAAAAAAGGGAAACAGCAACACTGTATATAACTGAAATTTGTATTTCTATGAGTACCAGTTAGAATAAATTATTTCATGTTTATTAATTTGAACTATCTTATGTTTAAATGACATGTTCTTTTAGAAGATAACTTTTCATTTGCAAAAAAAAGAAACTAATTACTAAATTTCTGTTGGAACACTGAACAGAAGGATTTGCGTTGTCAATGTTTGAATGTCTAGCCACTATTTATGCTTTGATTTTGTGACTTTGGCAACTATTTTTTAAGATGACAATGAGTAATTATCAACTAGTGATTCTATGATGATAATTTTTTTTTTAAATTCGGTATTGTTCTACCTTTCCTTTCTGCTTTTCAATTTCTTTAATTTTCTTTTATTTCTTTGAAAAAAAAGAAAAATGTGCAACGTAACAACCATTGTTAAATTTCTTTCCTTCTGTTTTGAAAACCTGTATTGTTATTGTTTTGAGTTTGCTTTTGTTGTTTATGCCTTTTGCTTTTTGTTCTTTTCTGACTTTTCTCTTTTTTAAATAAAAAAAAGAAAAGAAACTAACTTTTTAGCCACATCAAAAGATAATATGGGAGAAGAAACAAGAAGACACCCCACACCCTCCCGTGAGTTAGCAGCAGTTGTAGGCCTGGAGGAGAATCAAGAAGGCAACTTGTGCCCTCTGGTGAGCCTACGGCAGCCATGTACACTGGAAGGAGAACCAAGAAGCCAACCCATGTCCTACTGTGAGCCAGCAGCAGCCATGCGGGTTGGGAGAACCAAGAAGCTAACCTGCACCTTCCCTTGAGCCAGCGACAGACATATGGACCAGGAGAAGAACCAAGAAGCCAACCCGTGCCCTCTGTAGGCCAGCTGGTATGTGGAATTGGAGACAAGAAGAGCACCTAGCCTCCCCCTACCACCATAAGCAACCATAAGTTCCTCTGTGATTCAGAGGAACACAGGCAGAGATGATAACAACTTAAGTAAAAAAACCAACT
Organism: Dolichotis patagonum; assembly: GCA_004027295.1. Lineage (NCBI taxonomy): Eukaryota > Metazoa > Chordata > Mammalia > Rodentia > Caviidae > Dolichotis > Dolichotis patagonum. The sequence continues at coordinate 36,640 of PVJX010006395.1, read as the reverse complement.
TAATGCTTATATTGTTTGATTGGCTTTGCTGGCCTAAAGCTGGTAGTCTGAGCATCTACTTGGAGGATAACAATATGCAATATAGCAACTATGGGGGATTTTCCTTTGTCTTGTTTTTGAAATCCAATATTGTTCTCACTGTTGTGTTTTGCTCCATTTTATTGGTTTCTTTTATTCCTTTTAAATAAAAAAGAGAATATGAACATATATTTAAATTAATATAAAAATAAGAGTCTATAAAATTAAATTCAATATCTTCAGGTATTTATAAGAAATTTCCTAGATATTGTTAATTGTCTATATAATTTAGTGATTAGGATTTTCTTTTTAAATGTCTCTTTATATTGGAAAATGAAACACCAAATGTTTTGAAATTCAAAATTAAATTTTGAAATTCAAATTTAAAGATTTAAAAAGAGTACATAACTTTTAGTTTGCCCAAAATAGAACTTTCTTATTCTCATTCTCTACATGAATAAAAGTGACAAACATTAAAAAAACCAGAAAAGAAATTCAAAAACAAATAGCCACTTACACTGGAACCTTCCTTGGCTGAAGATTTGAAATGCACTGGTTTGGGTAATGTTAGTATTCCTTTTATAGAAATAGTGGGAGTGTCTCCATAACTAGAAGGCCAACTTAAATCTCTGCACTAAAAAAGATTAAAAGCATAGTTTGAGCTTTACAAAGGATGCTGAACAAATATTTTATATTTGAGACAATGATTTTATATAAAAAATTTAAAAATAAGCTTCAGTATATAAGACCATGTTTCATTCACATTAAAGATTCTAGATGTCGTATCAATTTCTTTTTATTTATTTATTTACTTTTTTAGGTTTTCGAGACAGAGTATCACTATGTATGAACTACGTGGCCTTGAACACACCATGTAGCTCAGACTGGCCTTGAACTCTTGGTGTTCCTCCTGCCTCAGCCTCCTGGATGCTGGATTTACAGGTATGTGTCACCATGTCCAGCTAATTACTTTCTTAAGATTAAAAACATACATGTTTCCAGCATACTACAGATTTTTTTCTTTGTTTAGTACTGGGGATTGAACACAGAGCACTTTACATAGGCAAGGCAAGTGTTGTACCACTGAGTTACATTCCAACCCTTGTTATTTTATTTATTAAGGTAAGGCTTCACTAAATTGTTCAGGCTGGCCTCCAATTTGTGATCCTTTATCTCAGTCTCTCAGATAGCTGGGATTACAAGAGTATACCACTATGCCTAGATTTGTCTTCTTAAATACTTTATTAAATACTATTTTCTTCAAAATACTATAGAATACTAAATTCCAAAGATAATTCGGTCCATTTCCCAGGACAGGGCAATAGTATATACTTAAAACAACTAAATATTCAATTTTGTGATAAATATTAACTATACTAATTTACCTGTAAAACTGTGATCCAGATTTGCTCCACTGAAGAATTATAAAACAATTTCACATTCAGTCTCCCCAAATCTCTTTCATCTCCTGATAAAGTAATTGTATCTGAATTGTAAAAGGATAAAAATGCTTAAAATTCTATGTAATGTTTCTAACCCAATTAAGCTTTGATACAATCCAATTTTAAAAGTATAATTGAAAAATACTATAATTCTTTCTTTAGACAGGATCTCATTTTGTAGTTCAGGCTGGCCTTGAACTCACTATGTAGCCCAGACTGGCCTTGAACTCATGGTGAGCCTCCTGCCTCAGCCTCCGAAGTGCTGGGATTGTAGGTATGTGCCACCATGCCAGCCTATATTTAATTCTTGAAGTTCTCAATTTAATAAGACAAAAATAACATTTCTATTTTTGTATTGAAGTACTGGAATAAAAGTATACTATAAAAAGCACATGGCTAAAAACCAAATTGTAGTATGAGGGGTTGGACTCTTAAAAAACTTCCCAAATAATATTGATAAGGTTTGGTACTGAATGCTTCTAAAGTTCCTTCATTCATCTACTTGAAAACAAATAAAAAATACTGAATAGCTTCAGTTTTTAAAATCCATTAAATGCCTAAATGCTGAGTCTTATTTGAGTATTCATATGCTAATAATACTGCCAAAACAGATATAATAAGGCAGAATTTTAACAATCTACTCATATACATTTCCAAACTACTAATGAACTAAATAATTCTCTTAAGACTATAAAAGACTATATTTTATTCCTTACCTAGGCTTCTGTTACTCCCCTGAGAATTTTTTCTTGAAGAAGAACTGCTGGGTACACTGGACCATGAATCATGTCTCTATAAATAAAATTTTTCTTTAGTCAGAAATTGCATATAAAATCCAAAGCATTTTGATATTTATGTCCTAAAGCCCATTTCAGTATCAAACTGCATACCAGCCATTTTGACAGTGTTATTAATCAGAACTCTTCACTTTTAGATAAGAAATGGGGGGGGCTGTCTTTATATGTTACTAGAAAATCTTAAATATCTTACTACATAATATATTGGAAAGCCATTGCTGTTTTGAGGTTTGGTTTTATAAAAAGGAGATCATTTCTTAAGTTTCATAGTTAAAAACATTAATGAAAAATACATTTGGACATGCTCAGTTACCCAAAGACCTATAAAACAGCATTATAAAAGCATGGTCCCTCAGAGAGCAATGTCAGCAACCCTGGGGAACTTGGTAGAAATAAAAATTCTGGCTCCACAAAAACTTTGGGGTCAAGGCTTGGAAATCATATTTTAACAAGTTCTCCAAACATTTCTGATATGTGTTAAATAACTGTTGCTATAAAGAATTAAGTCTGCAAAAAATTAACTTGACTGAGAACTATGTATATACATTCATAGGGAAAGAAGTTCACAAGTATACTTAAAAACATTTTCATAGTGCTTTTACTTTTATGTATAGGAATAGAGATTGATTTATCTTTTTATGTTGCTTATCTCAATCTCCCGATTTTAAATAGTCAAATTTTACGTCTGCTAAAAAATTAAAGATTTTTAAAGTATCAAAAAACTCTCAACAACAGCACACTATGTTAATATCAATTAATAACTGGTCCTACATCTTAATAAAATACTAATTTTTAATAACCAGTTTGTTATGTTGAATAAAGTTAAATTAAGCTTCCAACTACTATACAATACTATTTTAAATTCCAATTGCCTCAAGATTCCTTAAGTGCATACCAACTCTCATATAAAAATCATGACAAAAAAAGAAAATACTGCCTTTTATTAATCAACTGAAACCTTCCTAAAATAATGCATATAGGCAATGGTAAGTATTTATTGTTCAGGTATTAGAATAGGTACCTATACATCTACAAAAATATACACCATGGTATTCCTAAGGCAATCCACACATTCCTGATGCTTTAATTTGAAAAAAAATATACTGTCTCATCTAATTAAATTTATATAATTACCTGGATGAATCGCTGAGATGAACTTGTAAGATCAAACATAGACTTGCTCAATCCAGGGGAACCAGGTAGTTTGCTGCTCCTTAAATCACAAACTACAAAGGGACAAGAAAAAAAATACTTATTATATTACAGAAAACACTGGAATCCTACTCATTTACCATAACCTAAATCTCTACAGTAATAAATCATGAACATTATGTGAAAATCTACACAAGAAAATAGTTTCTGGTCGAAAACATTTATTTTTCAGTTTTTTTAACCTTCATTTAAAACTGAAGTCTAACACATTTTCACATGTGTATCAAATATCAAAAAGGTTTTACATATTCCAGTCTTTCTAAGAAAAAGCTGAGAGATTATGAGTACTCTGTGCAAAATGTAATTCAACTATTATTTCACAATTTTTTCTCACATTAAAATCAATTTGGAATCTCATGTTCTTCTGGTATTTCTAGTGTCCTTCTTAAGCAAAGGCAGGCCTTAAGTAAATACTTCTTCCTCGTTTTCAATATCTCACCCTGAAAATTTTGTGAATCAGAGATGTATATAGTAGTGATCATTCACAGTTTCAAATATGAAGCTAAAAAGTTCCATTATTTAAGCATTTTCTATTTTATTTATGTTCCTAACCACATTAAAACTTAACTTCATTTTAACTGAATAGAAATGAAAAAAGCTTATTATCTATTGTAGAATTTACTAGTTAGGTGATATATAAAGTGTATATAAAATAACTCGAAAACAAAACTTTCAAAAAAGGAAAAATTAAACAATTTGGAACTATGAACAGACATGATTTATTACTTTTTCAATTTTTATATTAATTACAACAGAACAGTCATGATAGTTGCAATATTTACATAGCTTGATTTTATCTTATATTAAAATTGTTTTTAACATTAAGAATCATTTCTGCCAGTGTCTAAATTTGATTCCTAAATTTTAAAAAGAGAAAGATAGAAAAAAATTACAAAAAAATCAATTTTCATACCTGATCCATACAGTCTTGTTGCTTCTGAATGAGGAGGAAACCGTTTCCGACTCAAATCAGGTGAAAAGTGTTGGTACATGTAGAATGGGTTATACACATCATAGCTGGGCCCATGCTGGGATAGACTGGAAAGTTCTGCTTTTCGATCTCCAAAAGATGCCCGGGCAGATCCTGGAAAGCAAGTGTTTCTAACACTTTACAACATTCTTTTCTTGGAGTTACTAGCAAACAGGTGGCATATTCAAGACAAAGCAGAAAAGTTTTCTCAAGTAACATTAAATTACATGCCTTTGATATCTAAATGAAATCAACTTGCATTTATGGAATTCTTAACTATGTGATGTATTATGCACAACATCAGACAGGAATCCTGCTCTTAAGACAGTCTGATAAATTGCTAGCACTTTTCTTTGCCCAAAGACAGTTTTGTATTTTGTGATCTGAGTTTCCTCTTGTTTTTCTATTTACATATAGAACATCTTTTAAGTGAAAAGGAATATTTTGAGATCCATACTTTTCAAGAAGAAACAAAACATTCATAAACATAAATTTGACCATGTGCTGAGAAACACTGAGCAGCTCTTAAAAATAAAGGGACTGAACTCATACGAAGAATATTTTCTTACCACAATGTGATTAAACTGGAAATCAAGTGACAAAGAGATGAAAAGAAAATATTTATACAGAAACAGTAAGGACCACGAATAAAACAAAAAGATTATCTTTAGCAAGAAAAAAAATCAAAAGGTTTGCTCTAGTGGACATTAAGAGCAGAATATTAGCATAATGACAGAAAATAGATCTGCAGGAAAAAAAGAATAGGCCCTGAAAGAGATACCCATTGTATGGACACCTGATTTGCAATCTAAGTGGCTTCACACTGCAGAGGGGAAAGGATGATTTTTTCACTAATGTGTTAAGACAACTGAATATTGATATAGGAAAAAAAAAACCCTTTCATTCAAGCAAACATACAAAAACTCATGCCAAGGGGTTGTATATCTATGTTAAGTGCTAAAAGAAAATGAATTAAGCTTCTATGTTTAAGTTAACTTGTAAGAAAGGTTTACAACATTAAGGAGTACTGTGTTTGATTTAGCAGCACATATATGGCATTAAGAACTAGTTCTTAAAAGGAACAAGAACATATTAACTATGAAAATAATTTAATTATATTAAAGTTAAAAATTTCCATTTGTCTAGCTGGGAATGGTGGTGCACACCTAAAATCTCAGCACTCAGAAGGCTGAGGTAGGAGAACTGCCATCAGTTTGAGGCCAGCCTGGACTACACAGAGTGTTCTGGGTGAGCTTGAACTGCAAAGTGAGATTCTGTCTCAAAAAAAACCCCCAAAATACTTTTTTCTCCTATTTGTTAAGACTATTTAAGATTATAAAGGTAACTCATAGAGTAGAAAATACATATGGTAAACATACTGATAAAGAACTCATATTCAGAACATATGAGGAGCCTATGAATCAGTAAAAAGCACAGTCAAGCCTATATATACATTGGTTTATGACTTACACATTTTGGAAGAGAGACTACCAATCTTATTAGTTATGTGAGAAAGGGAAGTTAAAACTCGAATGAGATATTACTGCATACTGATATAGCAAAGGTTAAAATTGAAAATACTGACTACTAATCTCTGCCAAAATGGATGGCTTATACTTTTACTGTTTGATCTTTTTTTCATGTCTATATCTTATAATCTGAACAACTACTTTGAAGATAACAATATGAAATATATTAACCACTGTTAATCTATTATTTTGTTTTGAAATTCTGATATTTGAAATATCATTTTTATTCTTTTTAAAATTTTTTTCATTTTTTTCATTTTAAAATAAAAATACAAAAATAAAATTTTTTAAAAAGTGAAAGAAAAAAGACTGACAATAGCAAGTGCTGACAATAAAGTAGAACAGTGTAAACTATTATACTGCACTCTGTTGTTGGAAATGTAAATTGATGCACTCACCATGGAAATGTCTTAATTTCTACCAAAGTTTAAAATCTTTATACCCTATGACCCAACAATGCCATTCCAGACAAATGAACAACCGAAACTGCTATATATGTGCACCAAGAGTCATGCACAGATTATGCATAAGTATCATTCTTACTAAGAGCCAAAAATTTGATGATACTTATATGTCTATCAACAGTAACATAAATAGTATATACTTGCTATGTAACAATACCTTTCAGTATGTCATACAGAAATACTACTGTAAACCAACCATTTAGAATAAATTATAACCTATAATTATTATATACAGATATGAAATCAAGACAACTTAAATGAATCTCATAGATATAATGCTGAATTTAAAAAAATAACAAAAGAACATACCACAATACCAGTTCTTTTAAATAAAGGTCAACCAAAAAATTAAGCCACAATATTTAGGAATATTTACTTAGGTGGTGAGAAGTATTTACTTAGGTGGTGAGAAGTAACAAAAAAAGGACAATTATAACTGATTAATAAATATAAATTACTGCATATTATGGTGGTGATCTAACATGGTGGAAGGCCAAAATAGGAATGCTTACCCTCATGACCACTTTTTCCTTCCCCTTTAGCCCTAATTGCAACTTCCTTTCCTGTTTGCGTGCAAAGAAAATTCCAGTCAGTTCTTTGCACATTATCAATGCCTGCCCCATGCACCACTTTCAATCAGAGGTCATATAACCCTCTGCCTCCTCTGTATCCGGTTGGAAAGCCAAATGCCTGCGGGTTGTGGGCTCCTCTCTGTGTCCTCAATAAATGCCACTTTCTCTTTCCTTCTGCTTCTCTATTCCACCAGGAAACTCTAACAATAACAACTATGAAAACTTAAAAATAGAACTACCCTATGATCTAACTGTATCACTCCTAGGTAGACACCACAGAATACGAAGTCAGCAGACAGTATTGGCAACAGCCAAGATAGGGAATCAACCTAAGTGCCTGACAACAGATGAATAAACAGAGAAAATAGTGTATGGAATATTATTCAGTCAAAGAGAAGAATGAAATCCTGTCTTTTCCAGGAAATCAGATAGAATTGGATGGCACTGTGTTAAGGAAAACAAACCACAAATAGAAAGATAAGTATTGTATATTTTCTCTCATACCTGCAAAAAACAAAAGTGAAATTTCAAAGAACAGTGACAAAAATTAACAATTGGAAGGGGTAAAGGAGAGCATGGAGGGATAGAAGTAAGAACAGATATGATCAATGCACAGTATATGCAATGCATGAAAATGTCACAGTAAAACCCAAGGAAGACTAAAGTAGGGAAGATGGAGACTTTTGGGTTGCTTAATTGTTCTATTTATTTAGCTGGATGGTGAATATATAGGTGTTTTGCTTTGTAATAAATCATAGAGTTACATGTTTCTGTTTTCTACATCCCTATACATTCATCTCACAATTTAAAAAGGGTAAAACAATTTAATACCTTTCAAGGTTAATAATCATATGGGGCATATCATTTACATATAAAAGTCTTTCAAAGGTTTAAGAATTATTGTCACCTTTTCATTCTTTTTGAAAGAATGTAACTGTGTGTTCTACCTAAAATGGAACACACAGTAGAAACTGATCTTTTCTGAATTAAGCTAAAAAGTAAAACAAGTGATGGTGCATTCATTTCAGAAAAGAAAAATAAAACATGGGATATGAAGTGAGATTTTTATTCTCACTCTAGTTCAATCCAAGTATCGTACATAGGCAGAGAAGTGTTGAAAAGCAGTTGCAATATCAGAAAGTCATTACCTGTTGTTACGGTTTAGATTTAGAACTCTAAAAGGCTCATGTGTTCAAAGGTGGAGCTTTGGGAAATAGTAACTAGATCACAAGGACTCTACCTTCAGCAAGGAGATTAATCCAATGATGCAGTCATAATTTGGTGGCATTACTGGGAAGTGATGGAAATCATAGGCAGTGTCTAGCTGAAGTGGGTGGATATGGAACCATGATCTTGGGGTCTAAATCTAGTCCCCACCCCTTCCTCTCTGGCTTTCTCATGCTCTCTTCTTCTTCGCTGCTATGAGGTAAGCAGATTTCCTCTACCACACCCTTCCACTCACATTTCTGTCTCATCACAGGCCTAAACTAGTGACTGAAACCTCTGAAACCATGAGGCAAAATAAACCTTTCCTTCTTTGTTTTTCTCAAGTATGAAAAGCTAATACACTTGTACATTTTAAAACCTAACACAAATCATTTATTACACAGACACTGTTACAAAAGTCTGTTTACAATAACAAAAGTAGCACTGCTCATTAGTAAGAAACCTCTCAAAACTAGTAACAACCCAACTCCCTATGAGGAATATAATCTTCCTGTTTGCAAATGTTTCAATAAAAATAAAAAACAGCAGTGGCAACAGAGATAATTCACTATCTTTATAAGCTGTACTTAAAAAATACAGTATTCTCATTTCATTTTTCCTTTATCAAGTAAGTCACTAGAAGCTGGGGATACAGCTCAGTGGCACAGTATCTGCCAGGCAAGTGAAAGGTCATGAGTTTGATTCCTGGCACTAAAAAAAAAATTATGTAAGTCACTAGAAAATTCCAATTTTCCTCTCACACAGTACACTCTGATGTCATTTCTTTTTACGGATGTCATTTTTAAGGTTCTAGTAGAATTTCTCTCAATTTACTAAATTATAGTTATATAATACTGAATGTAAATTTCTGATTGCTTGTAACTCACAAAAGCCATACTTAAAACTTGTAAAATCAAAATGCACACTGTTGATGAATAAGAAGGGAGACATAGGACAAAACAAGAACAAGAAATATAAGTGGTAAGATCTGTTATCAAAGCTATAAGGTACAGCTACACAGATGAATCAGTACTGAAACAATGCAACAAAACAAATTTCAAATACTGTACTTGAAACACAATCTTAAGTCACTATTGATAGTGGTCTATCTTCTCAAAATTTTCTTCTTTATCTCAGCCCATCACTCATACCTGCACACAAGCAGACATATATGTGATTTCTATGATTATGTCCCATGAGCGCTTTTTTAAATTTAGTGAAATAATTTTCTTTCCAATAAATAATAATAGTTTGACCTGTAAAACAATCTTTCACTTATGCAACTCACAATGCAACTGTTTTATACTGACTGCAAATTGAAACTGTCACATATTGCTAGGTAGATTTATCATATTTTTCTTATTCAAATGATAATTAAAATACTGCATATGTCTTATCATAGATTTTTTTTTAATTGGTACTGGGGACTGAACTTGCGACTGCGCGCTTGCAAGGCAGGCACTTATGCCACCGAGCTAAATCCCCAACCCCTCCATATGTCTTATAATAGAAAATTTATTAAATAATGGCAAAATATCCATAAGCTAGAATATTATGGAGTCATTAAGAAGTCATGAATATGAGAATATTTTCCTACTATATGATATGACAAAAAGAGTTTATAAGACTACTTGTACAGTTTAATCCTAATGTTGCTAACAAATATGAAAGAAAAAGATCAATTGATCAGAGTATCCTTTTAACAGAAATCACTTTTGAGAGACACTTGATATGTACCAAATAAGATAATAGGCAAGAATTGTATTAATTTTCCTTTTTTCAAAAAGAAAACGAAACAAAACATCCCAAAACAGTCACTCCTATCAGATCCAACTCTCTTATAGATAATAATAAACTTGAGAGAAAAACGAAGATGAAACAAAAAGCCTGAAGAATAAAGATAAGTAGTGGAGATTCTGGATAGGAATCAATTCTTTGAAAAAAGGTAATAGCACAAAGTGAACTATCTGTGATGACTTTGAGTCTGAGTGGAGGCCAAAGATGACATTCTATAGAATGTAAAACACCTGTAATAAGGCATGGTGACATACACCTGTAATCCCAGCACTCTGGGAGGCTGAGTCAGGAGGACGTCAAGTTCAAACCCAGCCTGGGAAACCTAGTAAGAACATGTCTCAAAATGAAAAAAAGGAAGAGAAAAGAAGAGGAGGGGAGGGAAGAGGAGGGAAGAGAAAGGAAGTGAAGGGGAGGGAAGAAAAGATGAAAAGAAAAAAGCGAAGCAGGCACGGGGACATAGCTTAGTGCTGTGGTCCTGGATTCAATTCCCAATTCCTCCAATGGGAAATTCACAGAAAACAAGAGAGCTGGACTCCAGGCAATCAAAGCTTCTGGAAAGAAAGATGAAAATCCTGGAGAAAGTCCCAACTTCTGTGAAGTCTGCTCAAATATCTGATAGCTGCTCAAATATGTAGCTGATCCCTGAACCATGAGAATGGGAACCATGAGTTCCAACTTCTGTGAAGTCTGCTCAAATATCTGATAGCTTCTCAAATAGCTAGCTGATCCCTGGGCCATGCAGCTATCAGATACATACCTAAGACAGAATTTGTGGTCTAAACTGACTAAGCTACATGTCTGGTGGAAGGGAACACAAGAAGAAGAGATGGACGGAGTGAAAAACAAAAAAGAACTTCTCAGATTAATATACCCAAACCTTCAGTCTCCACAACATGTAACACTCAGTGTTCAGAATATAATCCAAAATTACCTCATATATACAAAGAAACTGAAAAATGCAGAATAGTCTCAAGAAAAAGATAATTCATAGAATTCAAATCTAAATGACTCAAATGTTGAAATGATCAATGATTTTAAAGCTCAAAGACATAAAAAAGCTTACAATAATATAAAGTTAGGAAGTTGCAAAAGAGATGTAAAAACTATAAAAAGAATCAAATATAAATTCTAGAATTGAAAATGCAATAATAAAATATTCAGTGGATAGACTTAACAGCATGATAGAAATAAAAGAAGTGAAAATAAATTAGTACTACACAATCTATAGAAGAGAAACAAAAAAAATAATTACAGGAAAACAAAGCAGAAAAAGAACAATCTGAGACAGCCAAAAGGATATGGACAGGATAGAGCAGAAAAAATAGTTGGGACAATATTTAGGTCTTGTTAAGAGTATGGACTATACTATTGTATACATTTGTCAATATCAAATAAATACATTCTTGAAATTCAACAAATATATACAGAATTCAACAAATATCTACTTAGGCAACTCACTGTGTATAAGATTTATGTTTATAAAAGAAAACTCTGAACAAATCATTGAACTTCACAAATGTGTTATACAGTGATCAGATTTCATAATGTGATCTTTCAAGAACACTATATACTAAGTTGTCCTACAGAAAGAGCAAAACATACAAAAAGCAAAATTTAAAACTTTTACATAAATTTTATACTAAAAATATAAAAGGGCTAAATAATAGCAACAGTATCATATAAATGTTTCATGTTGGTTTATAAACCCTGCCATTTTTTGTTTACCTTCAAGTTCTTCCAGATGTGGAGGTGTTCCTTGTGTCTTGGGCTGAATATAAGACAACCTAAACTTGGGTACCACAAATGGCACTTCTTTCCCATCAGATGGTAATTTGGAAAGCAAATAATCTTCACTACAGCCAATCTGAGACTTGACAGAAACAGAAGTCAACGGAGGTATAGATACAGTAGTATTGTGGGTAACTGTGGTTTTAAAATCTCTTTCCATTGATACTGCATATAAAAGAAGAAAGTAGAAAAAAGTCACAAATATGCATATTGATTACATATAATCTGAACTTAGAATACTTTAGTACTTATTTAATCATCTTCGAACAAATTTTTGATAGATAAACTACTTTTGGAACCTAACAAGCACTTCTAGGACCTGTATTAACCATGGCTAGCCAAACTTGAGCAATTAATACATTATTGTCAAAATATACTCTCGTCATAATGATAAAAGCAGTTTTTAAAGTTCATTGATGGAAACAAATTTATTTTGTAGTTAATTTCACAATGGTTTCAAGTAAAAATCTAGTTATTTAAAAATATTATCAACAAAGAAATTCTTGTTAGTGCCAGGCATTAAAATGTGTCTTAAATACATAAACCAATTCTGAGAAGCCAAAGCTCTCCAAGACTACAAAAATCTCCACTGAAACACAAAATCAAGTTTACTTTAGACATATAATAGCAACTCTCCCTGTCTTAGCTTCTATAACTCATTTTATCCATTCTCCAGAATTTATGGGATATTTTATGTAAAAAACAGCTTCTGCTATGGATTGGATATGGCTTGAGTCTGCCTCCTAAGAGTTCACATATTACTGTTTAATCCTCATTGTAAGGCCTTAACAGGGTAGAAACTTAATGAGTTTAGAAGTGGTGCCTTTGGGAAGTGATTAGGATTAGATAAGGTCAGCAGGTTGGAACCCCCATAATTGAATGCTAGTTCCTTTATAAGAGGGAGAGTGACCAGGATACACAGATTCAATTCCTTTTGCCCTGTGATGCCCTCTGCAGTGGCTGGGAGTCTGCCAATAAGAAGGCCATCATTAGATACAGCCCTTGACCTTGGACCTCCACAGCTATGAGCTAACATAAACTTATTTTTGTTAAAACATACCCAATCTATAATACCTAATGGTACTGTGTTATTGGTACCAGAAAAGCAGATTAAAATATCTTTATACTCAAATGTATGAGGAAGCTCTGTCCTAGACTAAGAAATACAAGAGTTAGAGAAAAATAAAGTTCTAGTTATAACTCTGAAGAGATATGAAACCTCGCAGTAGAAAGAGAAATCTTCAAGGGTCCTTGGTAAATGTGGGTCTTAAAAGATTACGAGTTTCTTTTCCACTGCACTGCTCATAAATAGGAATTTTTTAAGTATTAAAACATTTGTTAGTGTATGTTGTCCCTCAAAACACACTTTTCTCCTTGCTTCTTCCTGTATCATTCCATCTACCTGTCATGTTCAATTGCACATTCTTTTAATACTTGTTCCTACTTAGCTTGCTAAATCTTGTCTGGATTGCCATAGCAAATGTCATCTTCTTGGATGACTAGGATGTCTCCTAATTTGAAGGTATCCCTCTTTCCACTATGCTCCAGAGTAACTGGAGTTCTGGAATACTTAAGCAGTGTGCCTTCTGTTTGTCTCCCCTACAAAATTAGAAAACATACCGAATTTATCTTTGTATTACAAAATGCCAAAAAGAAGGCACTAAATAGATGTTTATTGAAATTAAAACAAAACTCACACTCTTGCTTTTCTGCTTCACTATACAAACATCCTCTGCAGCAACTCTTTATAAATTCTGCTGCCATTACATTCAACTTCCAATATTCAACAAAAGACACAATTTTTAATTTTTATTATCAACCTGTTGGTAGAATAGAAAGCAAGTTAAAATTATCATACTTAATGTCATTAGATATCACTTTTAATCATATTATCTATCTTTCTAAGACATAATGAGGGATCTAAAGCAAAAATATTTAAGATAAAATTTTGTTGTTATATATGATTTTGTATAATTTAGGATCTTTGTTATTTAAATGGCATGCTAAAAATCAGGAAAATAAATTATTTCTAGAGTAAACTCTGAAAGGAAAATCCTGTTCCATTCTCAATTTTCTCATACCTAAAATACCTGAATCTATGCCCAAGAAGTCTGAAAGAATATGTAGCACTCATATAAATTATAAGAAAACTTTTACTTTGTTCAGATCAATTATTTTAATAAACCAAAGTCCCCATAATTGGGGCCAAAAAACTAATAGTTGCATGCTTTATGTGTCCTTTTGATACTTAGAATTACACTAACAAAAAAGTATATCTTGAACACTGTATCTCAAACACACCCACACACAAATAAGACATCCTACAAAAAAAGGGGATGTGTTTTATGTTTACAATCACCATAAAATTGTTATAAGAACTTCATATCCAAGTTTAATATTCAATTTTTGCTCTTAATGTCTTTATGTAAAATACATTCTCTTCATTTATGCCTACTTAAACTCCACATTTTTTTGTGGAGAATTTTAAACATATACAAAAGAATATAGAGCAACAAAACCCACATTACCCAGATTAAACAGTTGTTAACTCAGGGAAATCTTGTTTTATTTTTATCTTCCCACTTACCCTGTCTTTCAGTTTTTTAAAAAAATAAGTTCCATTCTTGTAATTTCATCCATAAACACTTAAGTAATAATCTTTAAAAGATGCAGCAGGACTTGAGTTAACTTCAAGAGATTCTCACTGGTTAAAAGATAAACGGATCACTTCAAGCATTAAAACAGTATCTGTAATAGATTAAAACATACCAAGTATTTCTGAAAGGTACTTTTTTTTCAAAAAGCATAACCACAATAGCACTATCATATAAAAAATTTAACATCAGCAACTACTGAATGTTCATGTTTTCTCTATGGCTTTAATTTTTAACAGTTGTTTTGTTGAAATCAAGATCAAAATTTGAACTGTGTCATCTTTTTCTATCAGAAATAAAGCCATAGTAGTTCTATGCATAAATATTTCTCAGATATTTGTCAGTATGTATCTGTAAGATCTAGGGTTACTGGGTGAAAAGATACCTATGTGTCTCTCTGAAGTTATATCATTTTGCATTCCGAATAGCAATGCATGAGAACATTTGGTTATTTTTTAAAAAAATATATCTTTATTAGTACATGTTTGCAGTACATAATAATTAAAGTCATCATGGGGAGTTGGTACATGTATATAACACAGCTTAAGTTTTTGCATTTTCCCTTCCCCTTCTTTTCCTTCCTGCTTTCTCCATCTTACGCATTTCTTCCCATGAGAACAGTTGGTTCTGTTACCAAAAAAATGTCTAAATGCTAGACTTTTGACAATGTGATAGGAAAGAAATGATTATCTTTTGTCATTTTAATTTGCATATCTCTTACTGTAAATGAGGTTGGGTAATTTTTCATATAAGGTCATGAAAATAGCCTGTGTTTATTCTATCTTTATTCCTGTGAGTTCTTTGCTGTATATCTCTTGCTTGTCTTTTTATAAAACTGTTGTTGGTCTTTTTCTTTTCCAGTTTTAGAAGTTCTTTATACACTTTGAACATTAACTCATGTTCATTAGATAGGTGGCAAACATTATTCTACTTTGTCATCTGTCTTTTTACTTTATTATCTTTTCTGCTATGCAAAATTATGTGTTCTCATAGATATACAAACATACATGTACATATAGTACACATACATGCAGCTTGGGTATCCATTATTTGAAATGCTTGGGACTGTAAGTGTTCAGAATTTTATTTTTTCAAATTTTGGAATATCTGTACATATATAATGAGATATCTTAAGGATAGAAACCAAGTCTATATATGAAATTAACTTGTATTTCATATATACCTTACATACCTGAAGTTCTATGGTATGGAATTTTGTACTTAGGGCATCAGTTGGTACAAATGAATATATAAATATATGAACATATACAAATATGTATATAATCATACTCATTTGCTTTTTGCTTCTGGATTTAGTTAAAGTTTTTCCATATATTGGTCATAAATCATTTACCTAAGTTTTCTTCAGTGTTCAGTATACTGTTATTTTCTATATAGTCACCGTGGTGTCCAATATGAGAAATGAATTCAACCCTACCTTTCCCAATTGGTTATCCCAGTATCACGTAAGTACTTTATATTTATGTATTCTTGTATTTAATCTACTTGCATAAATTTAAAGCTGTTCTAACTGCTTGGTTACTTAAACCTCTTATCATTATGGCAATTTATCTCTAAAAATGTTGTTAACCTAAAATTCATTGTCTGACAGTAATATAACTACACAGGTTTCTTTTATACAGTATTTATACAGAACATCTTTTTCTGTTTATTTTTTTCATTGTACTAAACTTCACATATTTCAGATGTCTGTCACCATTAAGTTCAAATGTTGTAGTCCAGATTAACAAGTTGTTCCTTTAATTGGGAGTTTCAATTCCAATGTCTTTAATATTTATAAATATTTAACAAAATTGATACAATTGAGTTTAAAACTGTCACTTTGTCTTGAGCTTTCTATTTGTTCTGTTTCTTTCCTGTCAAGCCTTCCTTCAGACTGCTTATAATTTCCATTTTTCTTTCTAATAAACTATTATATTAGTTTCTTGTTGCTGCTGTAAAAAAGTACCACATGTTCAGTTTCTTAAAATAGTACAAACTTTACTTAAATGCAGCATAGCATTGCTATTTTAATAACCTATGATGGATAATTTAAGCTTTTGTAGGTTATTTCTAATTATTTATTATTTCTATAGATTATTCCTCACAAATTTTATTTCCCGTGTACTTGCTTATCTTATTTATTGATCATGCTAAGACTTTTTAAAGCCAAAAATAAAAGTGTATTTTTCCAGAGAATATTTTTTACCAGATCATTTTAAATTCATACTTTGATAAATAACCCCATAAACATGAGCACAGCATTTCTCCAAAGACAGACAAATGGCCAATATATATACATAAAAAACATTTCAACATCAATCATTATCAGGTAAATGCAAATCAAAATCACAATGAAATACCACTTCATATACTAATGAAAAGACACACAAAAAAATTAATGTAGGTGAGGTTGGAGAGGAAATGAAGTGCTATGCAAACACTTGGCAATTTCTCAAAAATTTCATACAAAGTTAACATATAACCCAGGAATTCTATTCTTGGTTTATATATATATTTTAGGATAGAAAACACATTTTCATACAAAACTTGAACAGAAATGTTCATAGCAGCCTTATTTATAAGAGTTGAAAGACAGTTCTGGGACAAGTTCTATAAGCTATTTTTTAAAAAGTGAAAAAAATGGAAACAACTGTTCATCAGCTGGTGCATGGAAAAACCAATATGTAGTGTATATACTATGTCCACACAATGGGCTAACATTCAAAACGGAATGAAGTGCTGACCTTGTTACAACATGGATAAACCTTGAAAACATTATGCTAAGTGAAAGAAACTAGACACAAAAGATCATGTTATATAATTCCATTTAAACAATTTCTCAGAAAAGGCAAATCCAAACAAGATATTACTGGTTTCCAGAAGATGAAAAGGGAAGAATAAAATGGGAAGTTAATGCAAATGACTACAAGGTTTCTTTTGGTGGTGGTGGGGACAAGATTGTTCTTGAATTAGTAATGATGACTGTATGACACCATGAATATATGAAAAACCATTGAATTCTAATATTTAAAGTAGTGAATTTCACGTTGAATTATACCTTTAAAAATTGTTTTATAAAAGGCATGATTACAGGAGGTATATTGCCTCTTCATACAGTCCTATAACTGTGACACTGCAAAAGTAACCATCTTAGGGGCTGGGGGTTTAGCTCAGTGGTAGCATGCTTGTCTAGCAAGTTGAAAGCTCTGGATTTGGCCCTTATCACCAAAAAATAAAAAACAAAAAATCTAAAAAAAAAAAGTAACCATGTTTTTAAAAGATAAACCTTACACAAAAAATCACTTTTAAAAATTACATCTTGAAATTGTTTTCAGCTACCAAGGTAATGTGAACTTTTCTCCTATGATCTATTTAGTGGTTATAACCTTCCAAGGACAGTGTCACCCCATTTTACTTTCCTTCAAGTTGTTTAAAGGTAGAGTGGGTTTTACCCTTTTCATGACTAAATAGCCCTTTGAGATTCCAGAATTAGGGGCAGAATGCCTCTTATTAGCTTCCCTTGAATGAGCCCTGGGCTGACTTCCAACTATCCCTGGAGCACACACAACTCCTATTCAACTCCACTAAGTTTCCTCAGTTTGGTAAATACCCTCAAAGCAAACAGGACTTAAGAGCTCCTTTACTCTATCACATTTTCAGTTTTCTCTTAAATTTTGGCATGGAATTGTTTTTAAGATATACATAATTGAATTTTTAAAAACACAGCATTTTTAGCTTTTTTTTTTTTTTTTGGTAAAAAGGTTGCTCCAAGTGCTTCTACTTACTTTACTCCAAAAATGAAAATCTGATATTTACTTTTCAAATTAAAATTCTCTCTCACAAGTTAGATTTATGAAAACTAAAGACAGGTTGATGAAGTTTCTATCACAGTATCTATTTACATTTTGGATCTTGTTTACTTTTACAGCTTCTTATACTAGGGAGACAACATTATGTCGGGGAGTCTGATTTATTTCACTTATGAGTATGGCCTCAAGTTGCTTCCATTTCCCTATAAATGTCTCAAGTTTATCCTTCTCTACAGCTGAGTAGTACTCCATTGTATAAAAATACATCTTTGTAATTTATTCCTCAGTTGGTGGGTATGTGAGTTTTTTGCAATGTTTTACTATTACAAATTGTACTGCTATAACCAACGGTGCATGTGGTATGTTTTTAATTATTCTAGGAAAATACCCCAAAGGGGAATAGCTAGGTGGAATGGAACCTCTAATCCTACTTTTTTGAGGACTCTCCTCACTGATTTCTACAGTGGTTATATCAGTCAACACTCCACACCAACAAAGGAGAAGGTTTCTTTTTCCCCCACAGCCCCTCCAGCATTTGTTATTGGTTGATTTCTTGATGGTAGCCATTCATTCTGGGGTAAGATGGAATCTAAGTGTTGTTTTACTTTGCATTTCTCAAATGACCAATGATGTTGAACATTTTCTCATATATTTATTTGCTGCTTGTACTTCTTTATCTGAGAAGTATGTATTCATCTCAGATGCCCATTTTTGGATTGAGTCTTGGGGGGGTGGTCTGAGTTTTTTAAATTCTTTATCTGTTCTAGATAGAAGACTTTTGTCTGAGGGACAGTTGGCTAAAATTTTTTCCCACTCTGTGGGTTGTCTTTTCACTCTGTTGGTAATTTCTTTTTATAGATACTGTGAGATCCTAGTTATTGATTCTGTGAAGTACTTGATGTGCAGTTTGTTTTTGTTCATAAACTCTCTGCCTACCTCTACATCTTCAAGATTTCCACCTACTTTCTTTTTCAGTAGATTTAGTGTTTCTGTATTTTTTTTATTTTAAGGAGAATAAAACCCAACAATACAAAACAGAATAAAGCTAATCAAAATAAAGCACTAGAAGTGGAACATAACTGCAAAACAGGAAAATAGGTCATCAACAGCGGCTACCATACTATATTTTGTTATCTTTACAACAGTTGTCCAATTCCTCAGACACAGTAAAATTGAATAAAACAAAATAGAATAAAACCATCAAAACAGAGCACTGAATAAAACAAAACAATAAATGAATCTGATGCTGGCAATAAAAAAGGCTTTAAAAAGATGGTGGGGGAGGGTAGAGAGGAAGGGGAAAAAAACCAAAATTGAGATGTGTTATGTATATGTATCAATTCCCCATAATGAATATAATTATTATGTACTGCAAACGTGTACTATAAAAATTAAAAAATAAAACAAAAAAATTAAACAATCTGAGAAATCTAGTTTTTTTGTTGGTTTGACTTTTTTTTTTTTGAGACAGTGTATCACTATGTAGTTCAGGCTGGCCTTGAATTCACAATGATCCTCTTGCCTCAGCCTCCTGAGTGTTGGAATTACACACATACACCACCAAGCCCAGCCAATAAGTCTAGTTTTAAAAGATGCATGAGTGGGTATCAGGTTCATTATACAACTAAAGCAAATAAGTCTATAGGATAAGGATATATAAATAGATTAGAGAAAGAACAGCTCTAAAACATATCCACAGATATATGGAAACCTGACATATGATACATATAGATAAAGATAGGAAAGAAAAACAAAATATTCAATAAATGATGTTGGGAAAAAATGATTACTCACATGGAAAAAAGAAAAGACACTGAATTCCTACTTCACAACACACAAAAACCAATTCTGTATGGATTAAGGCCATAAATATGAAAGATATCATTTTAACAAGATGCTTTTTAGAGCAGTTTTAGGCTTACAGCAAAGTTGAAAAACTACAGGGATTTCCTATATATCCCTAGGGAAAATAACATTTAAAGTATTTTTTTTTCCATTTTAAAGCTTTTAGCAGAAAATATCAGCTTACACTTCTGTGATCTCAGGGCAAAGAGAGCTTTGTTAAACAAGATGCCAAAATTACAAGTCATGCATGATAGATATAATCATTATGTACTGCAAACATGTACTAATAAAAAATAAACATTAAAACAGAAGAAAAACAAAGTATAAGTCATAAAAAAGTTGACATAGTTACATTATAGAATAGAATGTATTCATTAAGATACTATAAAGAAAGTAAAAGACAAGCTGACTACTGAGAAGATATTTGCCACATGCATAACTTATAAGGGATTCATTTCTGGAGTACATAAAGAACTTCCAGAAATTAATTTTTAAAGACAAAAAATGAATAAAAATAGGTAAAAAGATATAAACAGGCATCTCTCAGAACACGAACTGTGAAAGGTTTTACATCATCAGTAATTAAAGAAATCCAAATTAAATCGTCAGGCTACCATTCCATTTATCAAAAATCAAAAATTTGGTAACAAACAGATGTATAAATGTCTTACATGTCGACAAGAACAGAATGAACATTTACTGCTTGTAAAGGTATAAACTGGTGTAACCACTTTATAAAACAATTCAGTGTTACCTAGCAAAACTGAAGATCCACAATTCTGCTCCTAAATTTAAAGTACTAGAAAATTCTTGCACATAGATACAAAGAAACATGGACTGGCATGATCATAACAAGATAGCTTTAAATTGCAGAATGTAAAAATTTTTTTAAAAAGAAAAAAGCCTGAAAATACCTTAAATATCTAATAGCAAGATGATAAAGTATGGTAAGAGTCACATGACAGACATATGTATCAATAAAAATTTCCACATAACAAATATAACGTGTAAAAGAGCCATATGGTATACTTTTATTTATAAAGCAATATATTCAGTTGTTTCTTGGTGCCTGCTAATTAACAATAAAAGAGGAATAATGCTATAAGAGAGGAATAATGATACACTTTAACATGCGGCTATTCTACAATCTGTATTCTTTTCAATCTGACTCTCTTCTAATAATCATGCTGTTCTTTCCTAACCTTTGCTTCTCAAAATACAGATTTTCTGCTCACTATCTTTACTTCTTTATCCTCTATTAACACCTTAAAATTATTGGTTTCTACCTTTACCATTCCGCTTAAATTAAGTTTGCTGAGGTCAACTCTTGTCTCCTAATTACCAAAGCCAACTTGATCAGTTTCTAATTTCCTAACCCTTCTGACTCATGTGACTCCCAGACTTCTGTCCTCTCCTGACTTATAGGCCCTCTCTCTCTCCTAGCCTCCGTCTTTCCTGAATGCTCCTCCTCAGTCTCTTTGACAGTCGCTACCCATCACGTAAACTTTACTTTCCCATCTTTGATCTTCCTCTTTTCTTATTCTACATTTATTTG
This sequence comes from Dolichotis patagonum, assembly GCA_004027295.1. Classification (NCBI taxonomy): domain Eukaryota; kingdom Metazoa; phylum Chordata; class Mammalia; order Rodentia; family Caviidae; genus Dolichotis; species Dolichotis patagonum. The sequence goes on along the minus strand of PVJX010006395.1, from coordinate 14,979 downwards.
AATGAGTTTTTACACGCTTGCATCATTAACTACCACACATCCACTGCTGTCTCCAACGTCTATAAATCTGAACCTGACTTCAGAAAAAACTTACATCACTAATCTGTGAACTAGATAGCTTTGCCAGATGTACAAGAATCTCAAACGGTTGATTTTCTCTCAACCTGCATTAATCCCTCAATTTATTAGTTTTTGTTCATAAATACGCAATTATAATTCAGGCAAAGCAAGTAAAATTTAAGACATTTAAAAAACATTTTTTCTTGGAAGGTTAAAAAAGAAATAAAATTTTATTACGCTTTCTCTCCCGCTATGAAGGTAACTCACTGTTGTTAGCAAAAACTACAAAAATACAAGAGATGATAAAAAGCAAATCTTCTCAAATCTCAGCTCTCAAAGGCAAGCGTTGTTGACATTTCATTCTAGAAAAAGAACCAAAAACTTACACGTCAAAATATTAAACTGGTAAATAACATTTTGTTAATACTTTCTAGGCTTTTTTATATTATTGAGAAAGCATAACTCTATTAGTTGCCGACCTGCAGTGTGAATCAGAATATTTTAATTACAAAATCAATCCACAGCTTATTATAAATATTCTAAAAGAGTCAATGGCTTGGCGTCTTATGTCTACTATATCCAGATGTTACAGAGTATAATATACCCTTACCTTTCTGTACTTCAAGAAACCGTAGCAGAGAAAAGAAGTAAATGGAAGAGGTAGAAGTCAAATCTAAAATCTATTTGGTTCCTATGATGAATGTAATCATTCTATGCTGCAAATACGTACTGGATTAATCTAACAACGTAAAATAAAGGTGGATTTATTTTTTTAAAAATTGGGTAGACTGAAGTTTGCAAAAACAAAAGGAAGTGATATTTTAAGCGCCCTCAGTTGCTAAAGTTTCTGAAACATCGCAGATGAACCCCTCGGCTAAGCTGCTCTCCCCAGACCCAGTGCCCATCTGTCACCGGTGTCGCAGGCGCCGGCCGGGGCAGCGAGCAGGGCGCGCGGCGTCCGACCCGGCTGGGGTTCCCCCTTCTTGGGGCGGAGGTCCCCTCTTCTCCGGGCCAAAGTCCCACCGAGCCAACCACCCAGCCGCCCGCCAATCCGCACCGCCCATTCCCGCTCAGCGGGCGAACCTCGGCCCCCAAACCTCCGTCAGGCCTCCGAGAGGCCGGCGTCGTGAGGGGACCCGGAATCGGGCCCTGGAGTCCGGCCACTGCGACAAGAAAAAGTTAAAGGAGACCAAAGGAGCCGTCCAGAACGCTGGCTCCGCACGCCGCTCTCAGAGGGCCGCTCTCACGCGCGTCCACACCTGCGGGACCGTCACGGAGGACGCCGGCGGCCGCTGTCGAGGCTGAGCGCTCGCCAGAAACAGCGCACCTGCGCCGCGCCGGCTCCGCTCCTCGCCGGGCGCCCGCCGCCTCCTTAGCCGCGCTGAGGTGGCCCAGCGACCGCTTACCTGGGCGCTGGGCGCTGGGCCTTCTCCGTGGGAGGGATGTCGGGTCCCAGCCCGCACCTAGTGCGGGCCGCGCCCCAAGGACCCGCCCCTCAGGAACGCCCGCTCCCCTCAGGTACCCGCCTCCCGCGGCCGGAGTTTTCAAGCCCTTCCCAGGTCAGCCCCGCCCCGCCCCAAACGCCCCGCCCCTTCCCAGGCCTGCCCCGCCCTCACCAGGTCTGTTTTGCCCCTTCCCAGGTTCTCCCTGCCCCTTCCCAGGCCTGTCCTGCCCTCACCAGGTCTTTTCGCCCCCAATTCCTCTGCTCTTTACTACTTTTGAGCTAGGCCCGACAGTAGAAAGCATTCAAAGGGCAAGTGATTGACTTGAACTTGTCTGAACTGTAAAATGAGGATGATAGCATGTACAGAAGCCTTTCTTATAAGAGATAGTCCTGCAACTTTTTCTTAGAATCGGAGAAATTGCCTTGTGTTGTCACTTTTAGAGTTTATGTTAAAGTTTCACACAGATTTTGACAATCAGCCCGTTCCTCTTTTGTTGCTTTTGTTGCTTTTTGTCTGCTACTGCCTTGCCACCAGCGGGCAGGAATCTTATGGGTATCCACGACAACACCTTGCACCTTCTATCTGCGCTGGAATCTTCTCTAACTTGGGCGACAGGCTTGGCATGAGTTCCTACATTATCTGATGATACGTGACTCCGGTTTTTGAGAGGATTAATAAGTAAATTCTGATCATCTCAAGGACCCAGAGATGTTAGGGTAGGGGTAGGGGTTGGTCTCAAAATCACATTAATTCGGGGAAAAAGATACAGTATACTTACTTGTTTTCCTTAAAATTTACGATGCACATTAGCATCTTTCATGCCCGAGAGCCATGTTTTACTTGGCCTAATCCTTCGTTTCCCAAATTTGACTACTGAATTTTCTTTCTGAGAAATATCTGTTACCATTCTTAGGTATTAATATTTCAGCGTATTTGGATGAACACTGCTTGCAAGTCCTACTATATTCACTTTTAGTAATTAACCATGATTGTTTGCAAAATTCTGTATTTTTATTTACACAAAGATTTCATGAGTCGTTTCATTTAAACCTGGCAATTTTGATGTACATGCTATCATCCTCATTTCACAGTTAAAAAAGAAAAGGGTCAAACACCAAGAAGTCCACAAGTGTAGAATCTCAAGATGTGAATCTGGACTTTGAACCGCAAGGCTTCTGAGAGCATTGTGCGTGTTGAGTGCTATGCTATGTGGTGTGTGTGCATGCAAATATTTATTGAATGAATAAATAGAACATGAATTCCTAGAGTGCTTGTGGAATAATTTCAAAATATAAATGGGCATGTGAATATAATGGGAGTGGTAGACAGATGTCTGCTTCCCTCCAAGTTATTTCCTTTCCATTTTGTGCCTTGGAAATTATAAAAGTGGGGTCCTCCTATACACAGCCATTCATTTATTCATTCACTTGTCCCGCAAACAACTTTGAGAGCTTGTAGTATAACAGGTGCTGTTTCAGATACTTGCTTTGAAGAGAAATTAGCATTCCAACAGTGTCACAGTTGCATGCCAAACATTAAGTTCTCTTTCTGGGCACTAAGTTGAACTGCTTCTCTCCATTGACTTTGTATCCAAGTGAGGCCATGTGATCAGCAGAATTTGAGCAGAAGTAGATTTTTACTTATGGATCTAGAACATGGAAACTTCACTCTCTCCCTTTTCTCATTCCTTGACAACCTTGGAACATTCCTGAACCATGCTGGCCATTGCTTAACCTATCAGTGTGACAATATGAGGAAGTCTTTGTTCTGCAGTGACTTCATGGAATAAAGCTCTTTCCTTTGCCCACTCACGTCAACTGGGTTGTGGAGTAAGAAAAAGAAATCTTACTGTATTAAATCACTAGTATGTGGGGAATGTTTTTCTAGTAGGAAAGTAACTTTACTTACTTTGATTAACATTGTCATAAAGGATGACATATAGGTTACATAAAACATACAAAATTTTGTCCCCTGCTCTAGGCATTGTATGGGAACATGGAATATAAAAATTCATCCAAGAAGATAGTACAGACATAGAAATTTTATTTATCCCAAATGGATAAAAAATCTTTATAGATACATAGGTCTTTGTTCTCTCTTAGGTGATGACCTGATATGATTGCTGACATCTTCACCAAAAATGAAACATCAAGGTACCATCACATCATTTTTATTAGCCCTTCTCAGGTTCTCATGAACAGTAAAAGATTGCCCTGAATAGGCTCCAGGAGACCCAGCGGTATTCAAAGTGACCTTCTGTTGCTCTTCCCAACAACTGGTCCTGCTGACCACCAGAAACCTCAGAGCTTGGTCAAAGACATCCAGAATTTTCTGGGAGCCTTTCATAGAGATGATGGCTATCCATAGATATTTCTGCAACTTCCCTTTGGGTACTGCTCCAGCACTTAGATGTGCTTGGCTTCCTAGATTCACTGCAAGATCTGACCTCACAAATCCACCTGTACCAAAGCATCAGGAGGACTGTCTAGTGACTTTGGTCCTTGAATCTCACTTACAGATTTCTACATCATAATTCTGTAAGATATCATTCCTAGATTAATACTATTTTGGTGGCTTTACTTCCCTGACTGAAACATGATCCATGTGCTTAGCTGTCCAACTGGAAGATTATGTGGTTTTGTCCTATCTTCCCTTCCACTGTTAAAGGAAAAATACTGGGGTGATATGTTGCAGCTAATAAATTTGAGTAAAAAAATTACACCACGGTGGAGATTTCCCCAAAAGAGGCAGATGACTGGCTTCCTATTGCCTTACCAAGATAGAGCTTATCATAGTAGGAGAACTGATTTCCAGCTTTCCCAGCTGAGAAACTTGTTTCTTTACCACTTCAACATACTAAGTAAATATTTCTTGTGAAGAAGGCTCTGTCAGGTTCATTAAAGGAGACAATAAGGTGCCTGTGTATTGATACAGAATGAGAAATAGAATTGTTGTAGTACCTAGACATTTGCATTTTATGACCAGAACAGGAAGCTAAATGATAATCTCTGCCAAAGGAGAGATATAGAATCCAAATAAGGAAAACTAAGAGGGAACATCGAGCATCAAATTTATAAGAGCAGTCATCAATACCAAAGAGGAGGCTGACTTGTCGTAGGTGTGGGGGGATTATGCCCCCACTTACATAATCCTGTTCACAAACCTTCCATGTAGTAGATTACGGTGTTGGCCTGTTGATTCTGTCCTACACAATATCCATGCCCTTTTCCATGACTGCAGTTCATTATACTTAAAGGGTGGAGGATATTTCCCTACTCCTTGATTTTAGGTTCAGGTATATACCTTTCTCTGGTCAATACAATGAGGTAGATGTAACAATGTTCAAGTTCTGAGCTCAGGATCAAGAGATTTCACAGCTTTCAGCTTGTTCTCTTTTGTTTTACCAATGCTAAACTTACCTGAGTCCAAGCAGAGCAAGAGATTCGTGAAGCAGGGTTATGCTAGATAAGCACAGCCTAGATCAGGTAATCTCCACCTGACCAGAAGATATTTGAGAAATAATGAATGACTGTTATTTCATGCTAGGGTGTCTTAATTACTTTTCTCAATGCTAAGATGAAATATTCATCATCCAAAGTTAAAGGAGAAAGTGTTTATTTCAGGTTACAGTTTGTAGATGTTTCAGTCAGTAGTTGGCAGGGTGGCATGGCAGATAGTGATCACATAGGAGGAACAGTTCATAGCACGGAAGACAGAAAGTGGCAAGGAGGAAGAGGAGGAGGAGGAGGAGGAAGGAGGGGAGGAGGAGGAGGAGCAGCAGCAGCAGCAGCAGCAGCAGCAGCAGCAGCAGAAACATCAATCCTGCCTTCTTTCTGTCCCTTTATGTTCCATGCAGGCTACAAGCCTATTGATTGGTGCCACTCACATCCAGGTTGGAGCTTCTATTATCTATAGTCTTAATCCCAGTATCATACCCTTAATCCACATTCACACACCCTAATCCAGCCATTTTTGAAACTCCCACCTATGACTATAGGAGGTTTTGGAGGAACATCTAGATATAAGCCACAACACATGGAATTTGGGTATTGTTTGTTACACAGCAATAGCTCCCTGACATATCCTCTAACTCTGATTTTCTGGGATATGATAAAAGAGATACTGCTACTCCACTGTGCTCCCAGAGTTTCGAACCAGTGTGTCCAGACTCCCAAGTAACTAGAAAGCATCAGCTGGGCCAATGGTAAGTTAGAGGATTCAGCTTCTTATCCTCAGTAAAATTGATATTTTCTGTCCTTTAGGTTAAATATAAAAATCTAAATATTTGTCACAGTAGAGGAAAGATTTAAAAACTCATCAGAAGGTTACTTTTAGGTATTGATTGTGTCTCTAAAAATCACTATTTGAAATAAAATGTGAAAAAATGACTATTTGTAATTTTTGCTTTCAGCAGTTTTAGGGAAACTCATATGCCCAGCAAGATCTCCAGGCAGCTGAGAAGGCCAAGGCTTTCTTCTTTGTACTTTAAATCTGTTCCAAGTCCATAAGGAGAATTCATGAATAAATGTGGTTGACAGATGAGCAAATGATACAAAGACATTTTTAAAAAAGACACACTTGCATTTTTAGTTTGTTAAAGTATACATTGGTTTCTATATAAGTTAGAAGTATGGCTAAGGGGGACCTCAAAATGCTTTATATTCCTACGTTCTTAGACATTCCTTCTTTCTGTACCACCCAGCCTTTCAGTAGCTTCCTCGACCCTTCTAGCTTATGAAGGCACTGATGCTGTTGGGACAGTTTTGAGAAAATATAGGATGCCTGTAATCTATTTCTTACTTGATGTCAGTTACATATACTAGAAGAAATAAACAATGCAATGTCATTTTAAAAACAGCAGGGCAGCAACCCCATAAAGAGGCTTCTGCAGAGCGTGTTTCCTTGTGAGGTGACAGCACTCAAGGGACAGGACAGGGTCTTGTGAAGCTTACCCTTCCATTCCTGAAAAACATCCCTTCAGGAAGTAATTTGGTCTTTCCTGCAAAACATGAACTTGCTTGGCAGTTTGACTAACTCATCACCCCTGTTTCTCTCGTACTGCATGCCTGATTAATAACAATAATTCTTATGAGAACATTAGTGAATACAACTTTGATAGCAAAAGGGTAAGGAGAGCCAAACAACGTCCTTGCCAAACTAATACGCATGTACACACACCCACACACAAGTTTTAAAATATTGGGAAATACAAAATACTTCAGTCAAAGCCACTTTACATAACTGAAAAGAGGGTTGAAAATTACTTCTCTTCACCCATCTCAATTTGTATATGAACATACTTTGTAATATTCATAGTTGGCATTCTCCATTGACCTACTTTCATGCCAGAGAGTATGCTAATCATTCGTATTTTATTTATTTTAATTTTTGTAACTACCTTGCAAGAATTAGTATTATTAATTAGGCTTTATGGGTGTTGTAATCAGGGATTTCAAGAAAAACTATTTAATATGAGACACATAATTTATGGAATTATTTTATAATAGTCACCCAAGAGTCAAACACAAAAAGTGCAGAAAATCTATCCATACACTAAAGACCCCAAAGAATCCAGCTGAGGGCCTGGATTCCATGGCCATATCCTGCATGAGTCCAGTTAAAGACCTAGAACACATGACAATGCCCCCCACAAGTCCAGCTGGAGGCCTAGGGCCCATGACAGTGACTCACACAAGTCTGTTTCACAGATCTGCACTAAGAATTCTGTGCCAGTAGGCTGAGGATTCTGCACTGGAGCCAGGAAGCGATGTTCAAAGTAAGGACCAGAGCTCCCTTGAAAAGTACCACAGCCATTCTCAATGACAATGAGGTCCCAAGTTCCTCCAGTGATGAAAAGCTGAGTTCATATCAGGAAGCCAGCTTCTCCAGGAGAATCCACGGCAACAGGAGAACCAACAATAACCAGGAGAACCAACAACAATAACACCACTTTTTCCTCTCCAGTTCTCCTTTTTATATTGTTGGCAACAATCCTTAGGTGAGCCATCCCCACTCAGCACCACACTGATTCAGTTTTGCTGGGTGTGAAATCAATCACCAGTAGTTAATCCACCACAATGGGTAAGTAATTTTTCTAAGATCATCGAGAAATGGTCAAGGAACCAAAATTTTAATCCACAACCTGTCTGTGACTGTATCATTCAAGCACCTGTTTCTAACCCACAGACTTGGTTGGTAAACTGTTAAACCCATAGAAGTTGTCTTTACATAAACCCAATTCATTACTCAAAGCCTGTTGGGGTCACCATCTCTATGGATTCTTGACTTGCTTTAGACAGGGTTCTGAGGGTGACAAGGAACCCATTCAAATTAGCTGAAGTAAAAGGCAGAGACTAGTATTCTGATCCTATTCCTAACTCAGGGAAAGAAATAACAGGAGCACATTCAGGAATCTGACCAGAGAACCTCAAAAGGGTGAAACTTGAAGCATCCCAGACACCCCTTAGCTTCTCATCCCATTGTGACAGCTTCTTTTTGAACACTTGCTCATGCAAACCAGCTTCTCTGAATCTCTGTACCTCAAAGATGCTGTTCACAACTGTTTCCCCAGTGAGTTCCATGATGACAAATCTACTGGCTCTTGAGATCATGATCTACTGCCTAAGAACTAGCTGCTATGCCTGACCCAGATTACTGAGGGGAGGAATCTGATTGGCTCTGCTCCTATTTCCCAGCAGATCATACACAAGGCATAGGTTTGTGTCTTTGGTTGGGCATCTCTCAGTCAGATGCTTGCCCTGGTATAACCATAAAAGTATCTGTGGCTGTAACTTCTAGATTGGAAAGTGCCCTGAAATTCAGGAGATGCTCAGCTCTTTATTCTCCTTTCTTCTACCAAGCTATAACACCTTGTTTCAAATTTAACTTTAAGTAGCTTTCTGTTGCTTTTCCACTGTCTCCTGCTTATATTTTGGGTTCTTAGAAAACCATATATTTTGTTATTGCATCTGCAATGCGTAGCAGAATCTTTGGAACACAATAGTCACTTATTTGTCCTACTGGATACAGTTTGTCATGGGGCAGAGCACTACAGAATTTCTTTATCTTTTGCTTTATGTACAGAGAGACCATCAGCATTATAAAGAGACCATCAAATGTCTGACGACAGGTCTTCAGCCTCACTAGCTTAACTGAAGTACATACAGAGAAGAGAAAAAAATTTGAGCCCTAGCAAAGGAACTCTAAAATTCCTTCCAATTCTCTTACCAGAGGAGGCCTACAAGGAGGCAAATAGCTGTCAATTTGGAGTGAAGCTCTGGGTCAGAGAATTGGGTCACATGCTCATTTTTGTGCCAGTCTGGTAAAGAGGATGAGATAAAACATCGATCAAATTCCCTAAACCACCTTGCTGTATATGGGATAGAGTGGATGCTGAGAAAGTCATTTCACTTATCAAAGACCTTTGAAAAAAGGTTTGGGTAGATGAGAAACCCTCAGGTTTTCACCAGCCCCGGTATGTGATAATCAAGAGAAAATCCACAGGATTGAGATTGTCCTGATTAAATTAGTAGAAGGGCTCAGGCTTTGTACAGATTGTCTATTTTCAAAGGGTTCAAAAGTCTACTTTCAAAATCCATTGACCTTTCCTTTATCCCCTTTCCTGACGTGCCCTATGTTTATCACCTGTCTCACCTTATCATCCATCTGTGTATTTATACCTGCTGTCTCACAATGATAAGCCTAGTAGGGGAAAATGCATTATTTAACTCTTTTTTTAAAATTTTTTAAAATTTTATTTAAAGAGAAAAAAAAAGCAATACAGAAAAACGGGTAGAAACAATACAAAACCTCAAAAAAAAAAAAACCATAAATCACTTGTTGACAAACCACATACTGTCCTCCCAGAAATAGCTGTTCATGTTACAAAATTAAGGCATACAAAGTGAACACACAGTGAGGCTGCAAACAGTTGCATTATTTAACTCTTAATAATTTTATTCTGACCTCTTTCTTTAAACAAAACACACATGTAATTCCCACCATCCAGAGACTGAGACAGGAGGATTGCCACAAGTTCAAGGTCAGGATGGGCTACGTAGTGAGTTCAAGGCCAGAGTAAACTACATAGTGAATTGTCTCAAAAACAAAAACAAAACAAAACAACGCAGCACAACTTCCTGACATATACCAAGTTTGATGTCACTATTTTTCTCATTTTTGCCAATGAAAAAACAAAGGTTTCATGATAGTGTCAGGAGAATTATTCCTCTCTGGATCTGTCCACTCACAGGAAAAATGAAAGGAGTAGGGAAAGAGAGAAGGGAAGGGGAATGAATGGAAGGAAATATGATGTATGACATAGAGGTACCAATTCCCCACAAGGAATGAAAAACATTGCGTACTACAAATATGTACAAATAAAATAAAATAAAGAAAAATGAAAGGAGTAGAGCAGAAGATTAATAACCTTTCTGCTCCCAAAGTTTCTGTATTCTTATTTGAGTATCTCCAAGTTGCCTACAGTCAATGCTGAAAATCTCTGCAGTTTCATTGTCATATTGTGCACTTAGATCTTCTACATAATCACCCTATCCACACCCTTCACCAATTTTCCAGCCACATCCAAATTCTGCCTTCCTGCCTCACTTCTGGACTGGTGACTACTGAAAGTAGGAAGGTTTCTTTAACTGTTCTGCATGGCTTTTTCTGTGCATTATACATTTTGGAATTGGATTGACTCTTTTGAAAGCAGAATAACATTGTGATGGAGTTCAGCAAATATTTCAAAGTTGGGAAAGGAAAGGTTTATTTCTTACGGATTTTGGAGGTTTCAGTCCATACTCAGTTAGCTCCAAGGCAGGGTGGCATGGCGGGGCTGCAGTTCATGCAGCTGCAAACAGCAAGGCAGAAACCAGCAAAAGAGAGAGAGTTAAAGACAACCTAATAATATCCATCAAAATGGCAAACATTATTTTAAAAGTTTAGTGCTTCAAAAGTATTTTCTGAATTATCTGAAGCATGTTTTTGTGATTATTCAAGATAGCCTGGGTTTTCAGGTAACATTGCTCATGTCAGTTACAGGCACTAGATAGCCATGGTGTAAAGACCACAGCAGTGGGTAAAAATGAACAATCTACCAATAGGCATATTCTACTGGGATAAAAATGTTTTGCTTCACTAGCCTAACCGTTTTAATTTATGAGGGAAATTTATCTTTGGCTGAATTTCCTGCAGCAAAGATTATTGGGGGAGAAATGACTTTTCTTGACTTTGAATTCTCCCCTTTCCACCAAAAGATCACTAACTTATTAATCATTTAAAACAAATTGTCTCCTGCTTTCCTACCTTCATAGACATAATATGTATGCTTTAACTTTGGCTTGACCAGTGAACCATAGAAAAGAAACTTGCTGGGCAGTCAGGAGGGGAGAGAGAAACAGGGAGACAGAGAAGAGGTGGGTCAGGGCAACAGAAGCAAGAAAAGAGAAAAAAAAGGATAGAAACAGAGGACAGAGGAGCACGGGAAAGTTTGCGGAGACAGCCTGGGCAAGTATAGAGGCAGTTTCAGGCTGGAAGTGTAGCTCATTGGTATTGTACTTGCCTAACATATGTGAGATCCTGAGTTCTATCACTGGCACTGTCAATGAAACTAAAGTAAACACGCTGGACAGGCTGAAAAGCTATTGGAAAGTTGGAGTAGAAGAATGATATAAACAGATGTGACCTTAGTGTAGATCACTCTAGCTTTTGGGTTGAGACTAGATGGCAAGTGGCAGGGGGCAAGGTGGAAGCAGAGAGAGACATCAGCTAGCTAGATTAGAATCAAAATGAGAGAGGAAGTAGTCTGAGATGAAGGTAGTAGTAATCAATACAAGGGTTAAATGATAAAATGCATACAAGGAAATCAGCATATGATTGGCACCATCAGTGCCTGTAGATGGTTACTACCATTATGGCATTCTGAATCCCAAGATTCATTAGTACATAGCTGGCTCACTGAATTGTAGACCTAAGTAAGTGACTACAAACTAGAGAGATAATGTTTAGGACTAGAAAATGAACCTTTTAATCTTTCTGTGGAGATCAATTGAATCAAAATGGACAGTTCCTGTTGAACTCTCAGCCTGAATTGTTTAAAAAAAAACTATAGACACACACACACACACACATACACACACACACAATCTGTGATCAAAAAGGTTATTGAAGGGCTGGGGATTTAGCTCAGCAGCATAAGTGCTGCCTTGCAAGCGTGTGGTCGTGAGTTTAATCCCTGGTACCGATAAAAAAAAGGTTATTGAAGTACTGTGGTTGCTCAGAATTCATCCTGACCTTGTGACACTTCTACTTACTAAAAATCATTTCTATGGGCTTATATTTTTGGTTTAATAAGCACAAGAGGCCATGAACTCTAATATCTCAAGCAAACGTGTTAAACATCTGGGATCTGGCATAAGTTTCTCCTGTGGGATGCATTGTTTGTGCAAACTTTTATTGAATTAAAAAAAAGTAAGGACTGAGTTTCAAAATATTCGTGTAACCTAGTAAGACTATTTCTCTGAAGCCAGAGTCAAAACACAGAGTTCTTCAAACTGACGAATAACCTTAATTAAAAGAAGACTAGAAATCTATTTGTAAAGCACAGCATGACTTCAGAATGGAATCAAGCTTAAGTGTCCAGAGTCCTTCCTCAAGCAAAGAGATGGCTAAATAAAGTGGATTTTCCAGGCTACAGGTTACAGCTCCATTTTAAGAAAGTCATGGAGGCAGTCACTCTGCCTCCATTTTTATAAGTGCTTCTTCTCTGTGCATCTCTGTCCTTGTCTCTTCCTGCAAAGACATCAGCCAGTGGATTTAGGGCTCATTAACTCCAGTATGACTCATCTCTTCTTAACTTGACTAGTCATATGTACAAGGACTCTATTTCCAAATAAAATCATATCCAGTGGTCAAGATGGACATGAATTTTGGGAGGATGCCATTCAAACCACTGAAATATTTTGTGAGTGTGTGTGTGTGTGTGTGTGTGTGTGTGTGTGTGTGTTTATGTGGGTGATTTTTTGGAAATCAAGCAAAGGGCAGAATTTCATGTCAGAGTCTGCTGATAAGGGGCTTTGGTGGGTGGTGATTGTGATAAGAGTGGAATGACCTGTGATCCAAACAATTTTCAGAGAAGTTCAGAATTAGGAGTCATAGGAAATAAAAGCCTCCAGTGAGGGTTCTTAGAAACATGGAAGATCTTTGGAGTTCCACCAGGGTTGGGACCAGGAGTTCCAGGCACCGTAAGCTACATCTCACAGGCCAGAGGACCATAGATTACTGGTATCAGTAAAAAACACATCAGAGAGAAAAACATAGCAGCGATAGAGAGGAAAGGACAAAGGGTGGGGATATGAGTAAGAAGGAGAGCTAAACTTTTGAAGGGAAACCAAAGAGGGCAAACAAAATCCAGCTGTTTGGGGATAAGAGTTAAGGATCTACAGAGCACAGCATATGCAATATGTTCAAATAAGTTTGGGAATAAAAGAAAAGAAGGGAGGAGGAGAAAGGAAAAGATGTGCATGTGGTGTCACCAAAAATTGCCTCCACTGCACCCAGAGCTTTCCGTGTCACAGCTGCTTGCTCATGATCCTAATTAACTTCAAAGCCCAGAGTGTCACATGGGATCTTCGTGGCATCACAGTTCTTTAGACTGAAGTGGCAGCGGTCCACTTTCCACCCAAGACTCCTGAAGTCTTTTCATCGTTTGCCAATGATGCACATTCTGTCTAAGCTTTAATTTGAATTGCTACATACTTTCAGCCTCTTTGTGGTTTCTGTTATGCCTCACTTTGCCAGAGTTTACCTCACTGAATCTCATGAAAAGTCGCTGAAGAGGTCTAAATTAGTGAATGTCTTTCGACACCGAGAAGCAAGGAGAACCATATGGATTAAGCAAATTGTTTTCAGATCCTTCGAGATACAAGTAGTTAAAATGGCTTTGGATTGGAAGGATTCTGTGGGTATGGGGAAGAGAGCTGGACTAGGAGCATGATCAAGAAATTTATCTATCAATCTGCCTCTAACTCGCCATGTTTCCTGCAGGTGGTTGGTCACCCAATCCATCTTTACAGTCTTAACTGTACACAGGAAGAATGTCTAGATCCTTTCAGCTGTCTTGATCTATAAGGCAATACTGTTTTGGAGGCATTATCAATAAAATTTAATAAAAACTTTCCTCCTGGTACATCCATAGTGTGCTGCAAAAGCTGAACCTATGCTAGAAATCATATTTTCAGTTTTTTTATTGTAGAGAGAAAATGGGCCCAGTGTAAAGTAGAGATGAAATGCAATAATGAAGTGAAATAAAATGAGGGAAATGTTGACAGTATACCAAGGTAAGTGGGCACCTTCAGTCTTCCAAGTTCCAAGGACTGATTTGTAAATTGATTTGTGAGGAGGGGGTTGGCTCAGACATTTGGAATGTCCAAGGTGAAGGAAGGTGCAGGGCAACTCAGGTTTGCTAGTGCAAGAGGTGGGTGGGGGGAACCAAATGCTTCCACTCACATCATCTTATTCTCAAAACAACATGAGGAAGTAAGTATCATTCTTTCCACCTAACAAATGAGAAAAGTGAGGCTCAGAGAACCTAAGTTACCACTCCAGGCCATAAACTACAAAGAGAGGCAGAGTTGGGACCCAAATCTAAATTTATTCAACTCCAATCGTAGCATCCCTTCCACCATGGTTACACCCAGTCCTCAGAGCAAGAATGCAACCCCTATAAAGAACCCAAGTGGAGTTCACTTTTCTACCCTGTGACCGAAAACAATGTAGACATGCTTTGGAATTGAGCAATGACTATCTGGCCAAAGACAAAAGCAAAAATAAAGTCTAAACAGGGATTTTTAACCAGGTCAGTACCAGGAGCAGTGTAGAAACTTGGAAAGTGTTTGCTGAGTGTAGGATTCAGGGTTAACATTTTCTGCAGTGATGAATCGAGGTTCAGAGCAGCTAAGTGACTTGCCCTTGGTCACAGAGAACTAGAACAAGAACCAAAGATCTCTAGACTTTCAAACTAGGGAATCTTCCTTCCCAGCACATCACCACAATCCCTTTGGCCCAGAGGATTTTTCCAATACATTTAATTAAATGAAGTTTGATGTAGCCGCGGCCACCCCAGGGTGGGGAAACAAGAAGTAACAGCGTTTTCTGGGATCCGCGCCATGTTGGAACTTAGGGTCCTGAGCCAACTAGTAACCAGCCTGCTGCCTACCGGGGCTTGGGTTTAGAATGAAACATACCATATCTTCCCCCCACCCCGGCTAACAATCAGGATCCAGGGATCTGGGTATCTCTTGGGAGGTGACCATATGTGGTACAGCAAGTGGGGGGAGTTTCCTTCTACTATCTCTGAAGGCAGATATTTTTATCGCCGTTTTGCTTTGTCCTGATTAATGGTGTTGCTCTATTCAATATTCTGTTTTGATGTGTTCTATAATGTTGTGTATTTCTTTTGATTTTGCTGTACCTA